>JAJHZJ010001062.1:672500-904350 GCA_023548195.1 Bettongia penicillata ogilbyi | reverse complement strand
CAAGTGGGATGAGGGGTGTGATAGAAGAGAAGGCAAATAGGAGAAGGGAGTAAATAGAAGAAAACACTTTTTGGGAAGGTACAAGGTCAAATGAGAGAATAGAAAAAAGGGGGGACAGCACAGAAGGGCAATATAGTTAGTTTTACACATCATGACTATTATGGAAATGTTTTGCAAAATCACACACACAAACATACACACACACACACACACACATATATATATAACATATATATATATATATGTTATATATATAGCCTACATTTAATTGCTTGCCTTCTAAGTGGGGATGGGTGGGGAGGGAGGGAGAGAAGTTGGAATTCAAAGTATTAGAAATGAATGTTGAGAATTGTTATTGTGAAATAAGAAATACAGGTAATGGAGTATAGAAATTTATCTTGCCCTATAAGAAAGGAGAGAAGATGGGGGTAAGGGAAAGGTGGGGGTGTGATAGAAGGGAGGGCACATTGAGAGAAAGAGTAATCAGAATGCAAGGTGTTATGGGGTGGGGGGAGGGGAGAGATGGGAAGAAAAATTGGAGCTCAAAATTTTGAGGAAATGAATGTCAAAATCTAAAAATAAATAAATAAAACAATTTTTAAAAATCAAATAATATTCTCAAAACAGAAAAAAAGAATAGTCTTTGTCAGCATGGATCTGGTCATGTTGTTACTCTCCTCAATGGTCATTAGTGACCCCATATTGTACATCAGTGAATTTCAGCTACCTTTGTCTCAAGGCCATCCACAATTTGGAGGCAATTACCTTTTCAAGTTGAATTAATATTTTTTAATACACACCCTAAAATTTAATTATTATTTCTCTCCATCAACAATAAGCATTTATTCATTAGCTGCTATTTATAGAGAACAGCAGAAATTTTGAAAATTTATGTAGGACACACAGAATTAATCAATCATCCAACAAGTTTTTATTAAGTACCTGCACTATGTGACAGGCACATTATGTGACAGGAACTGGAGATACAAGTACAGAGAATAAAACAGTCCCTACCTGAAAGGATCCAATCCTTTATCCTGTAAACTTCTACCCTCGTAGAAGTGAAAGTCATTGAGAAAACCTATTACCTAAATATATGATACGAAAGTCTAATGAAATAAAAATGTATAAAATTATCATTTATAGAATCATTCTTTATGTCGAACAACTTCTCATGCAAAAAAAGACACCTAACACATTAACATGAATGTCTCAACCCTTACTCAACTCTCCTTAAATAAGTTATGATGTATAAACACAGCCAAAGATATATTTAAGATCAATCAACTTCTCAATTCTCTACTTTTCCTTTCTCTTTGTTGTGTTTGTATGTTCATCAGTTACTTCAGAAAGCTATAATTCCATCACTCTAGGTACCACTCCAGTGCCTAAGATCACAGTCCTTTTGCAACTTGGACCAGTGGTGGGCATGATAGGCAGCTCTATGAAGTAAAAGTTATAGGTGGAATAATAAGGCATCTTTTAAGATCACTTCTTTTTACAAAAACAAAATATTTTACTGTCTCTTTATTTGCTTATTTTATTGACTGTTTTTTCTTCTAAAAACAATTCTCTTTTTTCTTTGAAGTATTGTTATTATAGCTTTTGAGTATGGTATTGGGGTAGATCCTTCCCTAAATTCCTTTCTAAAGCAGCATGACATTGTAGATATGACTTAGTTCTTGATGGATAAGCAAGTAGAATTTAATTACAGAAAGATATTACTAAGAAGGGAAAGGTTTGATCATAGCCTAGTCACACACTTTTTGTGGCATCTGAGCACCAACTTGTTTAAGTTCAGAGGGGCTCATCATCAAGTTAGAAGCAGTCAGTTCATATTATTGATAATTGCATTTAGAACTAGAAAGACCTGAATTCAAATCTGATTTCAGACACTTAGTACTAGAGTGACCCTGGGTAAGTGAATTAAATTATATCAACCTTAATTTTCTCATTTGTAAAATGGAAATAATAATAGACCTATCTCTGAGGGTTGTCATTATGATAACATGAGTGTCAGTGAAAAGAAGAGGCCATATGTGAGAAACGTTACAAAGTAAAATCTGAAGACCTTGGAAACATAATGGATATGGGAGTGAAAGAAAGTGCAGCCAGTAAGGATATCTAGATTGTGAGCCTGGATGACTGGGAGGATGGTGGAGCCCTCAACAGGAAAACAATTTCAGAAGATAAAATGGTTTGGAGGTAAGATAATGACTTCATTTCTTGATATTCTGAATTTAAGATGTCTATTGGATATTCAGTTAAAGAAAATTTAATAGACAGTTGGAGATTTGAAACAGAAAGTCAGCAGAAGATTTGGGCTGCATAGAGAGAATTTAATCTACTGGAATTTATGAGATTATCAAGTAATATCAACAAAGAGAAAAAAAATAGGAGAGGAAATAAATTTTTAAAAATTGTCTTTGGTAAATGGGTAACATTTTAGGTAGAAGTTTATTGTAGGAATTGAGGAAAAGTTTCAGCAATAACTAATTCTGAGGTGACTTTTGCCTTTTAGGAACCACCAGACCTGAGAAGTTGAAAGATTTAAAATGCAATTTGCAGACTGAGCCTAGGAGTTGTGAAATGATAGAGCCTTGGAGGTGCAAAATAGTTCATGATATGTGGATCCTGACTCTCTGGGGTGGCATGTTCTATGATTTACCTTAATGACTTTTGAAGCTGCAGTACAGGAAGACCTTGGCAGTTTTGTTTTAGAGGAAAGACTGTCTGTCTGAGAATAGCTGCTAGGATGAAAATGCCTGACTTGAGGTTTTCTCAGACACAGAGTGTTCCCTGCTCTGCCTCCTTCAAATGTGTTGACTCCTCCAATTAGGATGTCAGCTGCTTGAAAGTAATAGTAATTTTACTTCTGTATTTATACTGCCAGTGCATTATATATCCCTAAACACAGTACTTAGCATATCCGACATGCTCAATTTCTCCTTACTATCCATTTGTTTGAAAGTCTATAGCTTAGTGGCTATGATTAGTTGAAACAGGAAACTACATAGGATGTCACTTCTGCCCTGGGAAAAGCCATGAGAGCTTTTCTGAGTCCAGTTCATTGCGACAACAGATGGAACACAGTCTGTAATAAAGGAACATGCAAACCCTAGCAAGATGTAACTACTGTACTCACTTTTATTTTTATCTTTATGTGGCTTTAAGCTTCACTGTCACCCTTGGAACAAGTCATCAAGAACATTATTATCAACTTGCCATGAAGAGCTAAAAGTTTGTCATTAAACTTTGGACATTTATAAAACATAACATTGTAAAGTGTCCTTCATTATGCCATCTTCATATTTCTCAGAACATTCCAGACATAGATGAAAAGGAGAGTGGAAGAAATAAACAAGCAATGACACTCTTTCTCTCCATCACCTAAGCACACACTACAGAGAAGGCAGAGAAAGGGATTGGTCTCCAGACCCATCTCACTAAGTTAGTTAAAACAAATAATCGGTGTGCATATCAGGCATCCCTGTGTCTTCCCCAGTTCACAACTACTATTTAGTTCATGCACATGAAATTTGGTTACTTGCCTTATTTTGTCAGAATTAGAGGTCAGTGCACTGATGAAGATGCTTTTCAATCTCACAATGAGAGTAATTCACAAGGGTTATTGCCACAGCAGTAGCAAGCTGCCAGGACTGTGATGGCAATGTTTCAAGGGTGGGGATTGTTGGAACGTTTCTGAGGAGGTTGTGGATAATTTTGCATGTGTAAGAAGGAATGAGAGTCTTTGCTCCATAGCTTAAGGACTACCAGGCAGAAAATGAGCTCCTTGGTCAACATAACAGACAATTTTTAGTTGTCCAATGATTATTCAAGGAAATTTTCTCTAAGAAAATGAATAAAATAGATGCCCACAAAACTTTCTTCCCTCTAGAAAGGGAAAGAAGCAATTGCACTGAATGTTGGTCTCCAGAACAAATTTAATTTTTTTAGAATGTTGATCTGTAGATAAAGACCTTCCCATGGGCATATCTAGGGACTAGAGAAGAATGTAACTGCTCTGATAGGTGGAACAGGAGTGAAGCTTACATGTGGCAGTGAAGGTATGAACTAGAGACAGTGAATACAATCCCCCTGGACAGTACTATGAGTTGTTCCTGCTCTCTCAGGTCACTGCTCTCCTGTATCCTGCCAAATTAGGAACTGAGGGCTTCTTCTTATAGAACAAAATATCTCCTGTTATTTTGAATCCCTTTTGTTCTTTACTTCACAACTGATTTTAATGGTTTGGTTTTCCCCTCTTTCCTACTATTACTATAAAAACATTCAAGTATATCCAGTATTTCTTCTTAGATAAAGTTACTTCTCTAATTCAGCTTGTATTTTTGACTTATTTAATTAGTATTTTATTTTTTCCCAACTACCTACAAAACAATATTTACATTTCTTTTTAATTTTTGAGTTCCAAATTCTCTCTCTTTCTCCCTTCCCACCGGGCCTCAGTAAGAAAGGTTTATCAGTTATTCATGTGTAGTCATACAAAAGCATATGTGTAACAGTCATATTGTGAAAGAAAGAAATAGCAAAAAAAACTCTCAAGAAAAGTACAGATAAAGAAAGTAAGCTTCAATCTATATTCAGACACCATCAATTCATTTCTCTGGGAATGGATAGCAATTTTCATCATCATTCCTTCAAACTTGGATCATTGTATTGCTGAAAATAGCTAAGTCATTCACAGCTGATCATTGTACAATACACTGTACAACATTGTACAATCTTAATTTGTACATTTCCCTTTTCATAGGCACATGCACGTCTTTCCAGGTTTCTCTGAGAGAATTCTACTCATCATTTATTATAGAACAATAATATTCCATAATAATCAAATACCACAACTTGTTCAGTCATTCCCCAATTGAATCAGCAAGTATTTATTAAAGACCTACAATGTATTAATGCAGTAGGGGTACAAAGAAAGAGCTGGTAAGCATTTGTATAACACTATAATCAGAGAACTTGGAAGGATTCCCAGCCATGAGCCCTCCACTTTGAAATCTAGGCAAAGACTTTACTATGATCCTTCTGTCAGAGCAGAGCCTTGAAATAATTTGAAGTATAATATGCAAGGGCAACTGGGAAGAGAGAGTTTGAGGGCAGAGTTATGGAGTGGGAGGCTTCCTGCACTTGAAAGCATGCTGTGCAGGGCAGACTGAGACACACCAGCAGTGACAGACATTGAGGCATTTACTTGCCTTCATTGCAATATTGTCTAAGATGATGCTAATCTAGAGGAGTACCTCTACTCTCTAAGAAGAATTAAAAGAAAAGGCAAGATTCTAATCATCTTCAGATTTTCTATTTCCTATGTGGACCTTGAAACCTTGTGCTATTGATGATTTTCTTTAATGCATCCTTCACATCTTTGTTCCTCAGGCTGTAGATCAAAGGGGTTCAGCATGGGGATCACTGTGGTATAAAACACTGAGGCTATATTCTTCTGGGCCACACTGCTAGAAACTGGTATAAAATACATGACCAAAAGGGAACCATAAAAAACAGAAACAGTTGCCAGATGGGATCCACAGGTGCTAAAGGCTTTATAACGGCCCTTAGTAGATTGTATACGAAGGATGTTGAGAAGAATAAAAGTGTAAGAGATCCAGATGAGCAGAGTTGTAACCAACAAATTAAATCCACCATCAGTCAACACTAAAAGCTCATTGATGTAGGTGCTGGAGCAGGAGAGCTTCAGAAGGGGAAGAACATCACAGAAGTAATGATGGATAACATTGTCCCCACAGAAGGACAGTCTGGCTAAGTAGCTGGTATGAACAATGGCCCCAATGCCCCCCATAATGTATACACTTGCCACCAGCAGGGAGCAGAACCATGGCACCATGGTGATGTTATAGAGCAGGGGTCTACAAATGGCAACATAACGATCATAGGCCATAACTGTCAGTATGTAGACTTCAGCAATCACAAAGAAGAGGAAGAAAAAGAATTGGGCCATGCACTCTGGATAGGAAATGATGTTCTTCTCTGATACAAAGTTCTCCAGCATTTTGGGGTAATGACAGAGGAGTAACAGAGATCTATGAATGCCAGGTTACTGAGGAAATAGTACATGGAGTATGAAGCTGAGAACCGACCCAGATTAATAAAATCAAGCTGAGGTTCCCCACAATGGAGACTAAGTAGATTCCTAGAAACAAAAGGAAAAGTGGTATCTGGAGCTCTGTTTGGTTTGTTAAGCCCAAAAGGATAAATTCTGTCACCATTGTGTTATTTTCCATTGTCATTCTCCTCAAATAATTAGCTTGGAAATCTGTGGAGATGTGAGAGAAACATCTTAGTAACTAAAAATCATTTTTATACTCTTTTTCTATTGCTTTTCAGTCTGTTTCTTTCTCTCTCTATCTGTCTCTGTCTGTATCTCTCAAATCACACACTGCTCCCCTTTGATTTTTCATGTCATACAAATTACTAATACCAATATATCAAAACTTGGACAAAGTTTTGTGTCTGATGAACCTATTCGTAGAATTATAGAACTGGAGAATTGAAACTACTTTGTCCTGGCATGACTAGTTCAATAACTGTGTAGTGGTACCTTCTCTACAACGAGGGGTTTTGGAAGTTAAATGGGGCAAAAAGAAAAAAAAACACACAAAACCCCCAAATCTATCAAGAAGGCAGTTATTGCAGCTGTGGTCTAATAAACTCATGCAAATAACAGAAAACACAGGGCTTGACCAACATGATCTAGGAACTGGCCAATCTCAGAATAAACTTTATAATGCAGTAGTAAGTTCTCCTCAATTAAGGTGTCTGGGTAGATACCGATTGACAGTGCCGGATTTTATTTATAGGATATTCAAGTGTGAAATAAGTAGTTTTCCTTTATGACTTCTATACTTTCAGCATGGGTGTAAAAGCTTCATGTCACCTTAGAAATCTTTTATTCCAACCTCCTATTTTTCCAGAGAAGGAAACTGAGACCAAGAAGTTAAAGTACAGAAAGAATAAGTATGTCATTAATGTAGAATTCCAAAGACAAATTTTGTCTATTAAAATTTTGCCTATAATTGACACTAGGTCTGATGAAGGGGGAAAAATTATCCTGACTGGCTATCAATCTATCATCACCATTTAAGCATCTACTAAGTGCTGGGTACTTAGTGCTAGAGATATAAAGAGAATAAAATAAGTCTCTATTCTCAACGAATTCATAATCTAATGGAGTAAGCATTACATAAATAACTAGACAAATGTAAGAATATAATAGGTATAATTTAATTTTAAGAATAAGTCCATGAGTAGTTGGGGGTGATGAGTGGGGATAAGAAAAGAAGAATGCAGGATTTAAGACTTTTAATCAGGAAAACATTCTAATGTTATTTACTGGGTGATTATGGTCTAACTACTTAAATTTTAGATCTTCTGATTTTCCCCTCTAAAATTGGGATAACATTTTTAGCAGGTTCCTTTATCAGTGTCTAAACTTATAGAAGTGTGGTGAAGCCTTTGAACTCCTTCTTAAAATATGCTTTTAGATGCATAAAGTAAAATTCATAGTATTGCAAAGGAAACCAAAGACTAGGGAAGATAAAGATTTATTTCTTTTCCCACCCACGTTCATCTCCCTACGGATCTCCAAGGGGTCTATATAAGATTGGTTAAGAACCTGGGATCTAAAGCAACATCTCCCATTACATTTGAGAAACTCTCTTCCTCTCTCACATAGAACTTGTACACTAATTTTTGACTGGTAATTTTGAAGAACAGCTACCCATGATGGGTAAGATACCCATGAGGAATAAGGCTTAAAATTTTAAGATATTATTAGATTATTTGCACTAGATCATCTTGTTGGTTGCTTTAAGAGTTTAGGATTGAAGCCTACAAGTCCAACACATTTATAGGATAAAGTCGAGAGCTATTTCCTCACTCCCAAGAGGAAGTTGCTCCCCAGACCCAGACCTACTTCTCCCCTTAGTGTTCCACGCTCAGTCTAAGGAGCTTTTTTTCTAATCCTATTTCTCATTATCCCATCTCAGTATACTGCCACCCATTATTTATCAGTAGAAAACAATAAACAGCTAGGCATTTAGGTTTTAGAAATTTGTACTTACTAATGTGCTATGTTGCTGTGGTTATTCAATTGTTTTTGTCTTGTGTAAGGCCAAATTTGAATTCAGGTCTTTCAGCCTCCATGCCCAGTGATCTACCCATTATTCCCCAAAGCTGTTCCTAAGGTATAGTAATAACAATTAATAAGTCATCCCTGCCTCCAATCCAGCAGTAACCTCTTCCATAAGTCCTTCAGGAATTTAGAAGAAAGTTAGCTCAAGCTTAGAGAGTACATGTGGCAAAGTTTAACTCATTGCTCTGGTTCCTGGAGGAGTATATAATGTCCTGTAGCTTTTAAAACTTCAGCATGCTCCAAAATCTCTTTAATGTCCTTGAAACTATTGCTTTATACTTATATCTCTCCAAATTTTAATAAACTAAAAATTCTGCTTCTTTATAGCATCAAAAATATAACATTTATATCAGAATTCTGATTCTCTTTCTAGTTCTCTTTCTAGTACTTTTGAAATTCCATCTTAAATCTGTGTTTCTTCATAAACATATTGGTAGTTAAAATTAAAATAAATTTCTTTCTATGTCAAAATATTTTTATACAATTGTGGTAAAACTTCACATGTTTGTAAATTAATATGAATATTTTCCTTTTGCACAAAAAATATTTTTCCTACCCTTTTCATCACTAACTTGGTCCTTATGAAAAAGTCTCAAAGGGATAGTATAACATATACTTTAAGTGAAATCTGACGGAAAAAATAGAAAGGTAGCAAGGTTAGAAAAAAGAATGGATTGCAGGTTGGCTTTGAAGAGACAACTAAGAGAGGTAGTAGAATTGGCTTTAACATTCATTAATAGTCAAAAAATCATGATTGTATTGGAAATCAAGTTTAGTTTTCTTGTAGCTTCTATGATAAGAATTGTCATAAAATCACAAAATATCTTCAGCTGTTACTTTGGCAATCAATCATCAAGCATTTTTAAAGCTGTTATTACTTGCCATGTGTCAGGCACTGCACTAAGTATAACATGAAATGAAGACAATTATAATTCTTTCTAAAAATGTACCACTGGTAGTACAGCTAGAAAGAATATACACAGGCAGAGGGTGTTGGTATAAGATGAATTTGAGGGAATAACATAAAAAATCACTGTGGTATGAGAAAGAGGAGTACAGTGGATGTAGAAGGAAGGGAGAGGTAAAATAGGGTAAATTATTTCACATGAAGAGATGAGAAAAACCTATTATAGTGTAGGGGTAGCTGGGAGGGTGAGTGATGGGCATTACTAGAAACATATCAGTACTGGTTTAAAGAGGGAAAAATATACTCAATAAGTTGAATATAGAAATCTCTCTGACCCAGTGGAAAAGTAGGAAGGGAGGGGATTAAGGAAAGATGGGGGGGCTACTAAAAGATGAGAGAGAAGACTGAGGGAGGGGATAGACAGAAGCAAAACATTCTCAAGGAAGGAAGAGAGGAAAAAAGAGAAGACAAAGAGGTGGGAAAATAGAATAAAAAGAAATACACAGTCAGTAAGCATAACTGTGAATATGAATGGGATGAATTGTCATAAAATTAAAGTGGAGAGTGGAATGGATCAAAAAGCAGAATCCTACAATGGGTTGTTTACAAGAAACATGTTTGAAGCAGAGAGGCATACACAGAGTGGAGGTAATAGGCTGGAGAAGAATCTGTTATGCTTTGATTGAAGTTCAAAAAATAGCAGGGTAGCAGTCCTGAAATCAGAAAAGCAAAATAAAAAATAAAACTTATTAAAAGATATAAGGAAATTACATCCTGCTAAAAGATGTTGTATGCAATAAAGAAATATCAATACTAAATATATATTTACCAACTGATAGAGCATCCAAATTCTTAAAGGAGAAGTTAAGTGAGTTACAGTTTCATGACTAAATAAGAGAAAGCTTGACAGAATGTAAAAGAGATAATACTGATTATATTAATTAAAAAGCGTTTACACAAACCAAACTAAACCAACCAAGATTAGAAGGAAAGCAGAAAGTTGGGAAACAATCTTTACCACTAGTATCTCTGGTAAAGGGCTCATATCTCTAATATATAGAGAGATGATTCAAATTTGGAAGAATACAAGGCATCCCCCAATTGATAAATGGTAAAAGAATATGAACAGGCAATTTTCAGATTAGGAAATCAATGCTATCTATAGACAAATGAAGAAGTGCTCGAAATAACTTTTGATTAGAGAAGTGCAAACTAAAACAACGAGGTACCATCTCACACCTATGAGATTGGCTAATATGACAAAAAAAAAAAAAACCCAAAAATGATGACTGTTTGAGAGGATATGGAAAATTGTGACACTAATGAACTGTTGGTGGAGTTATGAACTGCTCCAAACATTTTGGAGAGTAATTTGGAACTATGCCCAAAGGACAACCAAACTGTATATACCCTTTCCTCAAGCAACATCACTATCAGGTCTGTATTCCAAGAGATTGTAAAAAGGGAAAAGGGTCTATATATGCAAATTCATGGGAAAATATAAAAATTGAGGTGATGCCCATGAATTTGAGAATTGCTTAACCAGCTGTGGTTTATGAAAGTAATGGAATACTACTGTTGTATAAGAAATGATAAGCAGGCAAATTTAAGAAAAATCTGGAAAGACTTGTATGAACTGCTGCAAAGTGGGGAAAAAAGCAGAATCAGGAAAAGAATGTACATAGAATGAAGAACATTGTAATGTGATCAACTATTAATGACTCATCTTTTCTCAAGAACACAATGTTCCAAGACAAGTACAAAGGACTCATGAAGGAAAATGCTATCCATATCCGGATACAGAGTGCATTTGAATGCAGATTGAAACACACTATTTTCATTTACTATATTCTTTTTCATGGTTTTTTTCTTTTGATCTTTGTCTTCTTTGACAACTGTGACTAATATGGAAATATGTTTTACATGATAATACATGTATAACCTATATCAAATTGCCTACCATTTTAGGAGGGAGAGAAGTTTGGGAATCAAAATCTTATAACAATGAATGCTAAAAATTTGTTTTGACATGTAGTGGAGAAAAAGAAAATATCAAAAACAAATTAAAAAGGAATACTAATTTTGTTTGGAGGGAGATATGTGAAATTTGCCTGTAAATATTCAGGGAGTCATCTATTTTTTCAAATAAGACCCACATGCAATTACCACTAATGTTAGAGCATTCACTGTCTTTTAAGATTCATTTTTTTCTGGGACTTCTTGTGATACCTCTTTAGTAAACACTCGTGTTAATCTGGATTAAGTTTCTTTTTAATATTACACATATCTTTAGCATTTCGGTGGAGCCTATTCTCAGAATAATGTTTTTGAAAGCACAAATGTAGCATAACAAAGAACAGCTATGTTGAAAAAAATTATCAAAATATGTCTTTAAAATCAAGTTCATGTACAAAAATTTGTACATGTGCTAGACAGATTAGAAGGACACTGACATTATGGTTCTTCACAGGGATAAAGGTTTTTAGAAAACCATGTAGAACTGAGTTGCTTGTTGGTCATTATACTGACAGATTCTACTCCCTCCTTTGATAAAATTCCTAAATAGCTGCTGAAAAGGATCTGTGTGATCTATTAGCCCTAAAGAAGCAAAAAGAAAAAAGAAAAAGAATAGGATTTAAGAGGTTCTGAACTCATCTCCTGGAATTCATTGGCTAGAATGAGGCATGAGTGAAAGAATATTGAGTTTCACTTATATTTTTTTCTCAGCAGAGAAGATGAGGTGACATAAAACATTATGAATAAGGGATGGTATCTGAGCCACCAGTCTAAAGACAGAAAAAATAACATATATGACGCAAAAAATTTATAACTATGTGAAAGGGAGAAGAGAATATTAGTTATCAAGCAACCTTCATTAAATGTACTAAGGTAGAACCTATCTCTGTTTTCACTTTGTTAATTCATTTGAAATTGCAGCATCTGAGGCTTGGGTAGCTGTGCTTAAAGGTGAGTGTGTCATTCTCTTGCCAAATTATTTTTATTTTCAACATCATGAAAAGCTGGTGGAATTTGGGGTCCTTACCAGAAATCCTATGGAGAGTAGAGAAGATTATGGTTTGTTTTCAGAAGATGAAAAAAATACCACTAAAGAAAGGATTTTCTCTGTTTTTTAGAACTTGAAATGCACTACTTTAGTAAATCATTTTAGCTTACAAACTATCTTCAAATAGTTTGATAATCTGAATGCCCTGAATGGGTCAGAGCAAAAATAATCATCCTCCTCTTGCAATAAGGACACTATAACTTTTCCTTCAGTTCAATTACTTGTAAATGACACTTTCCAGACAGGAATCCATATATTCTCTTGCCTATTGTAGGGTTCTGTACAGCAAACTATGTAAGTTCACACAAGCAAAGAAATTACCCTCTTACCCTGAGCTGTCTACTTTAGGAGAAAACACATTTCTAGTTGTCATTTGGTGATATTTGTACTCTAAGAGCTGAGTGCAGTGGATCCCCTTGGACTACTTAAAACCTTGAAGATAGGACACTCTAGAGAAGAAGAAATTATGCAATCTTGTCTACCTTTAATAATAATAGTAATATCCCTAGTCATTAGAATGAGAGCTGAGTTCTTCCCCCATGATTAAGTGCTATACAAACTGAAAAGTCAGGGAAAATTACTCCCCCCACATTAAGAATTGTTCTGAAGAGTTAGAGAGGGGTCACTAAATTCAGTCTCTCATTTATTCCATGAGTAGATACTATCTTCTTTTTTAGTTATTTCCCTTTTCTCCTATTAATCCTCTCTTAAAACTTAGAAGACCCTACATATGCATTTAAAAAAGGGCATCGTTTTTTTTTTTTTCATTTACCATTTTCCATTCTTTCCTCTGAGGAGGCAACTACATGGTGTAGTGGATAGAGCACCAGTGCAGAAATCAGGAGGAACTGAGTTCAAATCTCACCTCAGACACTTGACATTCACTAGCTGTGTGACCTTGGGCAAGTCACTTAACCCCAACAACCTCATCCTGGGTCATCTCCAGTCATCCTGATGAATATCTAGTCACTGGATTCAGATGGCTCTGGAGGAGAAGTGAGGCTGGTGACCTGCACAGCCCTCCCTCACTCAAAACAAAATCAAGTGCAAGTCATGTCATTATTTCTCTGATGGCATGGTCTTCTTTGGCAACAAAGGACGAACATACACACAACTTTTCTTTGAAATTGAATTCAGTGAAATGACTCTAACTTTCTCAACAACTTCTAACTTTCTCAACTAACTTTCTTAACTATTGTAAGAAAACTCTCCCAACAGTCATTTAAAAGAGTTATTTTATATTTTTGAAACATGTTCTTAATAACAAAAAAGGTATCAGTGTTGACTTTCCCTTTAGTAATTCCTGTGCCCTTCCTGTTCTTTCTTCTCTGTGTTCCTAGCATGGACAGTATCTAGTTTGTCACTATGTCCTCTATCTATAAAGTGAGAAAAATTGATTCTGATTCCATTTTATAATTAGTTCTATTCTTTACCACCCCTAACATGCTGTAAAATTGACTAAGCCATGTTTCTTTGTTTACTGGTGAAATTCAAAAGTTCAACTTTTGTCTCTGAGTTGTATTGTACCTAATTCAAAGAAACATATTGTCTCTCTGCATTTCACTGCCTATATTTTTTGGTGAAACAATCGAGGTTCAGTGACTTGCCCAGCATCACACAGCTAATAAGCGTCAAGTGTCTGAGTCTGGATTTGAACTCAGATCCTCCTGACACTAGGGTCAGTACTCTATCCACTGTTTCACCTATCTGTCCCTACCCATGTATAATTAAGGGAGGTCTGTTTTATCCCTAAGAAATCTTGCAAGATGTAGGTAGATGCCAGGAAATATATACTTTAGGGTTGTTCTTAGGTTTATGCTATTCTTTGAGAAAGTCTGGACTCCTTATCACTGTGACTCTAACTAACCATGCAGGTGGACACCAACAATGAGATTTCCATAGTAACAAGATGGATGGGGAGTTATTGTTAGTTCTCTTTTCCTGATTTCCATACAACATATTGATTCCCATCATCTATGGTACTTCAGACTTTATAACCAATCAAATTATTTTATGCTTCCTGTTCTTTGTTCTCTTGTACTTATCAAAGCCATATAAAGGATAGAAAGACATACCTTATGGTATTTTGACTGACTGAGGAGTCAATAAACCCCTTTTATTGGTGATTTCTTGTATTACCAATAAATTGAATTGCTTGGAACCTTGTGCCTCAGTTGACCTTAATTTCAATCACTACAGAATCTATCAATAAGTGAATGAGTAGTAATGTTAATACATCTTCTTGCACATCTTGGTATTCTAGTAGAGTAAGAACAATCTTTATAAAAAGGGAACATAAATGTGTGTGTGTGAATTATATCTAAGTTGTAGATCAAAGGATTCAGCTTGAGGGTCATTGTGGTACAATATGGTACAAGCTACTGAAACTTGTTATTGCTGCCCAATGCTGGCACATCATACATTTGAAAACAATAAATGGGTTACATGTGCAGGTGCTGAAGGCTTGGTACTTTGCCGTTTTTATGGTGGATGCTGATGGTATAGGAAGGAATAAAAATATAAGAGCTCAAAATATGTACATTGGTCATCAGTGAAATGAATTCAGTGAGAAAGTAATCACCTTGTTTTAAGTACTGCATTAGGAGAGCTTTAAAAGGGAAAAAAATGTCTGAGAAAAAATGGCAGTGTCGGTGTGACATTTTGTATGAGGACTGGCCCCAGTGATCCTATATTATGTACTTGTGCTACCAGTAGAAAGTAGACATTCTCTGACATAATGACATTATATCTTGGACAGAGGACTAGAGATGACAACATAATTGCTTACCATGGCAAATAGAAAGAGTAAAAAAAATGGGTTACAAACCCTGATTAGATGAGATCCTTCTCTGATTCTGTGTAGTTTTTCATTTCTAAAGAAATAGTGCAAGGCAGAGGGAAGTTGTGAACAGATCCTGTTTAACAGGATTAAACTTAATTTCCCACCATCAGGACTATGTAGATTCTTGCAAGTAGGGAAAGGGGGGAAGCTCAAATTCTCCTTGATCAGTTAATTTCATAAGGGTAAAATTGAAGGCTGTCACATTAGAAAGATTTCCTGTCTCTATTATCCTCTAATGCGGGACTTTGTCCTACTGTAATTTGATTTCATAAGCCTCATAAGCAGCAAAAGTTGTATATGAGGTATACGTCTCCTACAACATCCGGGACATGACTGTGAGATCAAGCATGCCTCCTTGGGAACCCAGTTGGGCAGAATATCCTCTGAGTAAATTATATAGAATTCTTTATCATGAAGACAGGATATTGAGTCATAAAAGTTAACTATTGTAAGGGTCCTAAAAGCTGTACATTGTATATCTGTGTGTTCTCCCAGGAAATGTATGTTTGCATCTTCTAGCAATTTTGAGGAAAAGCAACAAGATCAGAATTATATACAGATTAAGAGATTGCACTAATTTATATTGTCAGAATTATCTGGGACTTCTTACATAGGAACCAGGGAAGCAGAATTCCCTTTTTGAACTGTCCCAAGAATAAAATCTATTATCAAAGAAAGGGATGTCTAGGCATCAGATAACTACATGAGACATCTGTGATTCAAAAAATCATGCAAAAATGGACATTAAGAATGGATGACTGGGATATTAGGAACTTAATGTTAGCTAACATTGGCAATTGTTTAGTTAACACCAAGTTGTATGGTTCATGTTTAAGTTTTCTTGTTTATCTTGGGTGACATGTAAATATCGAATTGTCAAAATTAGTCTATTGTGAGACTTCTAAGTTTTAATCTGTACCTGATTTAATGTACTAATGCAATTTTGTGAACTATGAGAAAAACTTCATTGTGTTGTTTGAATCTAGCCCTGTGTGGCTGGGAAACTGAACTATTTCTATGTGCCTTTAAGTCATGTTAACTATGTTGTACTGTTTCCTCTGAATTATCAAATCATATGTCATCTGGGAACCCCTGTGAGGTCTTTCTGTATAGACTCTTGGATCCATCTGTCACATCCATTGCCCCTACTCCTGAGTGGACATCTGAGTCCTTAGGAGACTTTGCAATTTGGTTTCAAAAGGACCTGAAAAAGATGATTTCACATGTGGACAGCTTTCCCAAGAGTCCAGAATAGACCTGCAGGAAGAACAGCTCTTTCCATACCGGAGCCCTTTGCATGCCCAGGACTGGTTGTTTAGAGTTTTTTCCACACCTTTCTTAGTCTACAGGTGAAGCCTTCAACTTACCTTTGACCAAAAGGAGAAAGTGATAATATTTAATATCATTTTTGAACATTAATAAGGTTCAAAACTTGAATTAATCAGAAAAAGAGCCTGGACCTAACAGTCTCTTTGTTCTTTGAAGTAAACTTAGAGAATACCTCTTCTTATGTCAACAGGGCCAGATAGAGCTGACTTAGCATACTTTATGAGAACCTTAACCAGAGACACTACCTTGTATAATGGAACTTTTACCATATCTTACTTGATATTTTGTGAATATATACTATATTATGGCATGTTAATGGTAAAGAAAACAAGATATTCTGGGTCAAAATTTCAATTGACCCAAGGCAGTCTGGATGCACCTACCATGATAAATTAGATAATCTAAAAGAGATCATGTATTGGCTTGAAAAAAATGTAGAGGCTATACAAGAAGCGTTGTCGATACCTTGTCAATTTAATGTAACACAGTATTGTACAACTCTTCTAAAATATAATTCAAGCCTATATACTTGGCCCCAGATAAAAGCTCACCTTCTAGGACCCTGGGGGAGGCACAATAGCACCCTTGATCTACTGAGATTACATGATGAACCTAGAAAGAACCTAGAAAGAGCAAAATTAGATTCAGTCACTTCCTCTGTCACAGAGGAATGGTTAAATGGAATGAAATCCCTGGATCTCAGACAATTTTTTTGCCTAGGAAATGCAATTGGCTTTCATATAATAATATATAATAATATAATCATATAATAATAATTTTTCTATGTTATTTTCTTGCAGCCTGCAGAATAGCAATAAAGACGAGGACTGCTCTCCATGCTATGCAAAGTCAGATTGCTTTATTCCTCCTTCTTCATAAATTACAGATAACAAAAGGGGGATATGTGGGACTTCATCTTACTGCAGCTTGATTTCACAAGCCCCATAAGCAGCAAAAGTTGTATATGAGGTATATGTCTCCTGCGACAGCAAGGACATGATTGTGAGCTCAAACATGCTTCCTTGAGAGCCCAGATGGACAGAATACCCTGTAAGTAAATTGTATAGAATTCTATATCATGAAGACAGGACAATGTGTCGTAAAAGTTAAATATTGTAAGGGTCTTAAAAGTTATGCATTGTATATCTGTGTGCTCTCTCAGGAAATGTATATTTGTGTCTCCTTATCTTGGGATGTAACCATGACGTCAATTTTTAAGTAAAAGTTGACTCCTGAAGTGGCTTGGGGCAGTCACTTGTTCCCGAGTCTGCTCAGGCTATGCCTTGAATATTTTGGTGTCTGTGTGCTCTCTTCTATTGCTGTGTGAGTACTTCCCCCCTTACAGGTGACCCCTGTTCAAATTCTGCAGTGAGGGACACAGCACTCTGTAAGTTTAGGTGTAAATCTGAGGAAGATGGGGAAAAAATGTCCTATTGATAAAGGTAGAAATTTGGCAATGTTTGCTATTTAATAAGTGTTGAATTTCACTATTTCTCTCTGACTCATCATCAGTGACATCATGAATATAGTATCAAATCAAGTCACAGAATCAGTTTCAAACTTTAAAGGGATTTTAGACATTTTATAATTTGATCAAAAACCAGATGACTCTTTTGTACAAGACACATGTCTCCGTGTGTGTAACAAAGGACTGGCCAATGGCAAATGGGTGAGTTCTTGAAGTAGGAGCAGATATTCTCAGTCTATTTTCAGTCATTAAAGCATAAACAGATGTATCTTGCTTTCTTCCAATCCAACCACATATGAAGGCTTGAAGATCCAACTTAAGGAATAATACTGCAAGGTGACAAAGAGTTCAATGGTTGTCTAGGAACCAAGGACAGATGAATCATGAGTTACTAAGTCAAAATTAAGTTTTCTTGTAAAAGGTGTTATCCATTCCATTATAGACCTTTTTTTCCCTTCCTGACAGTGATTGAGGCACAGATACTGTAAGCTGCTGGGTGACAGGAAAGATGGTTATTTCATCGGTGTTAAGAGAAGATCTACCACTGATGTGAGGGCTGCTGAATCTTGTTCAGGGCCACTTTCCACTTTGTTCAGAGATTCTTTACCAACTCTCACTTGTGGCTTCAAAAAGCTGTTGCATGGGCAGGGTTCACACCCAAGAAGCTATTGTGATCTATGAAGAAAGAAGAATTGTGGGTAGCTTAAATGAAATGGGAAATACAAAAATTTAGAGATGCTAGATTTGAAATCAGGTCTTCCTGACTCTCAGTTCAGTGCTCTATGAACTATATGTAAATCATATGATTTCTATTGTGCTTTTCATTAATATGGTCTATTATGTTTATAATTTTTCAATATTGAACAAATGTTGTAGTAATTTTTTTTAAAACAGGATAATAGTTTTATTGTTTGTTTGAAGCAGTAATTATCAAAGAAGTCTGGTATTGGCTAAGAAATGGAGTGGTGGATTAGTGAAATAGACAAGACACACAATATATATTAGTAAATGACCATAGAAATCTAGTGTTTGATAACCCAAAGAATCAAGCTTTTGGAAAAAGGACTTGTAATTTAACAAAACCTCTTGGGAAAAACTGCAAAATAGTTTGACAGAAACTAGGTATATAGGTCAACATTTAACACCATATACCAAGATAAGGTTACAATGGGTACATGATTTACACATAAAGGGTCATACCAAGAGCAAATTAGGAGAGCATGGAATAGTTTATTTGTCTTTGGTTAAGGGGAGAATTTGGGACAAAACAAGATACAGAGAGCATTACAAATTGTAAAATGGATAATTTTTTTGTCACATAATATTAAAAAGGGTTTCCAGAAACAAAGGCAATGCAACTAACATTTGAAGGAAAACAGAAAATTAGCAAAAGATGTTTATAGTAAGAATTTCTGATAAATGTCTCAATGCATAAATATATAGGGAACTGAGCTGAATTTATAAGAATATAAGTCATTCCCAAATTGATAAAAGATCAAAAGATATGAACAGTAGAATTGTATCCCAGAGATTATAAAAATGTGAAAAGGTCCCACATGTACAAAAATATTTATAGCAACTCTTTTTGTGGTGACCGAGAACTGGAAATCAAGGGAATGACCATCAACTGGGAATGGCTAAACAAGTGGTAGTATCTGAATGGAATGGAATACTATCTTGTTGTAAGAAGTGATGAACAGTCAGACTTCAGAAAAACCTAGAAAGACTTATATGAACTGATGCTGAGTGAAATGAGCAGAACCAAGAGAACATTATTCACACTAATAATCATGGTGTGAGGTCTGTTTCTGATAGTCTAAGCCCTTCACAGCAATGCAAGGACCTAAAACATTCCTAAAGGACTCCTGAGGCAAAATGCCATCCATATTCAGAGAAAAAACTATGGAATCAGAACACAGAATGGAGCAGATCATTTTCTCTTGTGTTATGTTTTGTTTTGTTTTTCTCATGGTTTCTCCCATTTGTTTTAACGATTCCATGCAACAAGACTAATGTAAAAATGTATTTTATAAGAATGCATGTATAGAATCCATATATGATTGCATGATTTCTTGGGGAGGGATGAGAGGGAGAGGGGGAGATAGTCTAAGACTTATGGAAGTGATTGTTGAAAATTGAAAACAAATTAAATTTTTAAAAAGATATGAACAGGTAGTATTCAGATGAAAACAAAGCTATCTATAGTCATATGAAAAAATATTCTCAATCATTTTTGAATAGAGAAATGTAAATGAAAACAACTGTAAAGTATCACCTCACATCTATCAAACTGGTTAATATGGCAAAAAAAGAAAATGATAAATGTTGGAAGGCATATGGAAAACTGGGAGACTGATATATTATGGGTGCAGTTGTGAATTGATGCAATCATTCTGGAGAACAATTTTGAGCTATTCCCAAAGAGCCCTAAAACTGTGCATATCTTTTCATCCAATAAAATCATTGTTAAGTCTGTATTCCAAAGAGATCAAAAAAGTGGGGGGGGGCATTTTTACAAATATATTTATAGGAATTCTTTTTGTGGTGACTAAGAACTGAAAATTGAGATTCTCATCAATTGATGATTAGGTGAACTACTTGTGGTATATATTTGTAATGGAATATTGCTATGCTATAAGAACTGATGAGCAGGATGATATCAGAAAATTCTGGAAAGTCTCACATGAACTGATACAAAATGAAGTGATCAAAATCAAGAAAACATTATCTACAGCAGCAGCAGTATTGTATGATGAACTATGAATGATTTAACTCTTCTCAGCAATACAATGATCAAAGACAATTCCAAAAGATTCATGATGAAAAATTTGATCTACCTCGAGAAAAAGAACTTACATTATCTGAATACAGATTGAAGCATATTACTGATGATTCTTTCTTTTTTCTTCCCCCCCTCCTTCCTTGTTTTCTTTTCTTCTCTTCCATTCCTTCCTTCCTTCCTTCCTTCCTTCCTTCCTTCCTTCCTTCCTTCCTTCCTTCCTTCCTTCCTTCCTTCCTTCCTTCCTTCCTTCCTTCCTTCCTTCCTTCCTTCTTCCCATCCTTCTTTTCTCCTTTTCTCTTTCTTATTTACTTGCCCAAAATCACTGATGGAGAAATGTTTTACATGATTGCTCAGGCATAATCTATATCAGATTGCTTATAGTCTCAGGGAGTGGAAAGGGCAGGAAGGGAGGGACAAAATTTAGATACCAAATCTTTAAAAATGTAAAAATTGTTTTTATATGTAACTGGGGAAAAACAAGATATTGTCTTTTTTTTAACAATTTAATTTTCTATGTTTATTTAATTATTTTTAGTTTTCAACATTGATTTCCACAAAATTTTGAATTCCATATTTTCTCCCCATCTCTTCCCTCCCTCTACCCCATAATGCCTTCCATTCTGTTTACCCCTTCCTTCAATATGCCTGCCCTTCCATCACATCCCTTCCTTCCCTTATCCCTTTCTTCCCTCTTTTCCTGTAGAGTAAGATAGATTTCTACACCCTAGTACCTGTATTTCTTATTTCCCAGTTGTATGGAAAAACAATTCTCAACATTCGTTCCTAAGACTTTGAGTTCCAACTTCTCTCCCTTCATCCCTCCCCACCCATCCTCACTGAGAAGGCAAGCAATTCAATATAGGCTATATATGTGTAGTTTTGCAAATGACTTCCATAATAGTCATGTTGTATAAGACTAGCTATATTTCCCTTCATCCTATCCTGTGCCCCATTCTCTCTTTTGACTCTGTCCTTCCCCACAAGTATTTACTTCTAATTGTTCCCTCCTCCCATTTTCTCTGCCTTCTGTCATCCATCCACACCTCACTTGTCCCCTTCTCCCCTACTTTACTGTAGTGTAAGATAGATTTTCACGCCAAATTAAATGAGCATGTTATTCTCTCCCTAAGTCAAATGTGATGAGAGTAAGCTTCACTTTTCCCCTCTCACATCCTCCCTTTTCTCCTCAATTGAAAAAGCTTTTTCTTACCTCTTTTATGAGCAATAATTTGACCCATTTTATTTCTCCCTTTATCCTCCCAATTTATTCCTATCTCACTCCTTAATTTTATTTTTTTGGATATCATTCCTTTCTATTCATTTCACCCGATGCTCTCTCTTTCTCTCCATTTCTGCGTCTCTCTCCCTCTTTCCCTCCCTTCCTCCCTCCCTCTCTGTCTGCATCTCTCTCTCCATCTATCTATCTATCTATCTATCTATCTATCTATCTATCTATCTATCTATCTATCTATCTATCTATCTGTGTGTGCATGTGTGTGTGTAATTCCCTCCAACTACCTAAATACTGAGAAAAGTTTTAAGTTACAAATATTATCTTTCCATGTCGAATATAAACAGTTCAACTTTGGTAAGTCCTTTATGATTTTTCTTTTCTGTTTACCTTTTCATGTTTCTCTTGACTTTTGTGTTTAAAAGTCAAATTTTTTATTCAGCTCTGATCTTTTCATCAACAATGTTTGAAAGTTCTCTATTTCATTGAATGATCTTTTTTTTTTTTTGCTGGGGAGGGGATTCTCAGTTTTAATCCTAGTTCCTTTGACTTCTGAAATATATTTCAATCTCTTTGATCTCTTAACGGAGAAGCTGCTAGATCTTATGTTATCCTGACCGGATTTCCACAATACTCCAATTGTTTCTTTCTGGCTGTTTGCAATGTTTTCTCCTTGATCTGGGAACTCTGGAATTGGGCTACAATATTCCTAAGAGTTTCTCTTTTCGTATCTCTTTCAGGATATGATTGGTGGATTCTTTCAATATTTATTTTGTCCTCTGGTTCTAGAATATCAGGGCAATTTTCCTTGAGAATTTCATGAAAGATGAGGTCTAGGCTTCTTTTTTGATCATGGCTTTCAGGTAGTCCCATAATTTATTATCTCTCCTGGATCTATTTTCCATGTCAGTTATTTTTCCAATGAGATATTTCACACTATCTTCTATTTTTTTCATTTTCTGGGTGGTTTTTTTTTTTTAATTTCTTGGTTTTTCATAAAGTAATTAGCTTCCATCTGCTCCATTCTAATTTTTAAAGAACTATTTTCCTCAATGAGCTTATGAACCTCCTTTCCCATTTGGCTAATTCTGCTTTTTAAAGCGTTCTTCTCTTCATTGGCTTTTTGGACCTCTTTTGCAGTTGAGTTAGTCAAGGTGTTATTTTAAAGGTATTATTTTCTTCAGCATTTTTTTGGGTCTTCCTTAGTAAGCTGTTGAGTCAATTTTCATGATTTTCTTGCATCACTCTCATTTCTCTTCTCAATTTTTCCTCCACCTTTTTACTTGATTTTCAAAATCCTTTTTGAACTCTTCCATGGCCTGAGACCATCGCATATTTATTTTGGAGATTTTAGATGCAGAATCCTTGACTTCCTCTGACAATATGCATTGTTCTTCATCACTCAAAAAAATGGAAGAAAATACCCATTCACCAAGAAAGTAGCCTACTATAGGCTACTATAGGCTGCTGAAAAAAACCCTGTCACTGACCTTTGGCCCCTGTGAGTTGAAGGGTCTGGGAACTGCTACTCCTGGGACTGGGGATTCCTTGACTGGAGATTCTGCCCACAAGGGCTGTTTGCAAGCTGTACCATGGGACCAAGGTTGGACTGGGCTCTGCTCCCTGTCCAGTGCAATAGATGTTTCTTGTGGGCCTTTCAGATCATCCTGGGCTGGAAATCTCCACTCTGTTGTTCTACACTTCTGCTGCTCCAGAATTTGTTGAGAGTCACTCTCTGCAGGTATTTTATGGGCTGTGTGAGGAGAGCCTGGTTTTGTGTGTCTTTCTACTCCCCTATCTTGGCTCTGCCCCCCATGCACTTTTTCTTTAACAATCAATAGCTTTGGGCACTGGAGCCAAGATGGTAGTGTAAAAGGTGGGACCTGCTAGACCTCCCAAAATGCTCAAAAAATTTGTAAAAATGGTTCTAAGCAAATTCTAGAACAGCAAAAGCCACAAAAAAACAGACTGAAGCAAATTTCCATCCCAAGACAATCTGGATGATTGACAGGGTCTATCACACTGGGCTGGGAGAGGAGCACAGTTCAGCGTGGGTCATGCCAGGAGTGGAACAACCTGGAGTAGGCTTTAGGGGATGGAATTGCTGGTGGTTTCTGCAGATTCCAAACTTCTGAACCCACAAATGTCAAAGATAGTTTTAAAGGTCACTGGGAAGGGTCTTACCTGGCTGAGAGGGGAGTGTGGTCTGGCCCCAGGCCCAGTATTGGACCCAGCCCCAGGGTGGCAGCAGCCACAGCTTAGTAGAGGCTGCTTCCAGAGTTCTACACTTAACAAAGAGCTCAAAAGTCAAGTAATTGGTGAAGAAAATGAGGAAATGGGGAAATAAGGAAAAGATGATAGATTCTTACTTTCTCAATGAAGAGGTATTTTCTTACATCATTAATGATGAGAAAGATCAAAACATACAATCAAAAGACAACAAAACCAAAGCTCCAAGCTCCTGCATCTGAAGCCTCCAAGAAAAATAAGAATTGGTCTCTCAACAGGAATTTTGAAAATCAAGTAAGAGAAATAGAAGAAAAATTGGGAAGAGAAATGAGAGTGATACAAGAAAATCATGAAAAACATATCAAAAGCATGCTATAGGGAACCCCCCCCAAATACTGAAGGAAATAACACCTTTAAAATTATACAAACCCAAATGGCAAAAGAGCTCCAAAAAGCCAATGAGAAGAAGAATATCTTAATAAGCAAAATGGGTTCAATGGGAAAAGAGTTGCAACAGCATACTGAAGAAAATAATTCCTTAAAAATTAGAATGGAGCAAATGGAAGCTAATGATTTATAAGAAATCAAGAAATTATAAAACAAAGTCAAAAGAATGAAAAAATAGAAGACAATGTGAAAATATCTCATTGACAAAAACAACTGTCCTGGAAAATAGATCTAGGAGAGATAATTTAACAATTATTGGACTGCCTGAAAGCCATAATCAACAAACGAACCCAGACATCATCTTTTAAGAAATTATTAAGGAAAATTTACCTGATATTCTAGAACTAAATGGTAAAATAGAAATTGAAAGAATCCACCAATCAACTCCTGAAAGAGATTCCAAAAGGAAAACTCCTAGGAATATTGTCATCACATTCCAGAATTCCCAAGGCAAGGAGAAAATATTGCAAGCAGCCAGAAAGAAACAATTCAAGTATTGTGGAAGTAAAATCAGGATAATACAAGATTAGGAGCTTCTATATTAGGGGATCAGAGGGTGAGGGATATGATATTCTGGAGGCAAAAGGGGATAGGATTAAAACGAAGAATTGTTTACCCAGCAAACTTGGTATCAGATTTCGGGGGGGAGGACATGGAACTTCAATGAAATAGAGGACTTCCATGGATTCTTGTTGAAAAGACCAGAGCTGAATAGAAAATTTGACTTTCAAATAAAAGAATTAAGAGAAGCATGAAAAGATAAACAGGAAAGAGCAACCATAAGAGTCTTATTACAGTGAACTGCTTACATTCCTACATGGAAAGATGATATTTGTAACTCATGAGACTTTTCTCAGTATTAGAATAGCTGGAGGGAATATATATATATATATATATATATATATATATATATATATATATATGTGTGTGTGTGTGTGTGTGTGTGTGTGTGTGTGTGTGTGTGTGTGTATGTATGTATGTATATGTATACATGTATATATACAAGTATGGAGAGAGAAAGAAAGAGAGGGCACAGGGTGAGCTCGATATGAAGGGATAATATCCAAAAAAGAAAATTAAGTGTTGAGAGGAATGTACTAAAAGAAAGAGAAAGGGAGAGGTGGAATGTAGTAAATCATCTCACATAAAATGGCAAGAAAGAGATTTTACAATGGAGGGGAAGAAGGGGAAGGTGAGAGGGAATAAGTGAGCCTTCCTTTCATTGGATTTGACATCAGGAGGGTATAACACACACAATTAATTGGGTATGGAAGTTTATCTTATCCTACAGGAAAGCAGGGGGAAAGGGGGTAGGGAGGGGGGATAATAGAGGGGATAGCAGATTGGGGGAAGGGGCAATCAGAAGGAAACCCTTTGGTAGAGGGACAAGAGGGTCAAGGGAGGGAATAGAATAAATGGAGGGCAGGACAGGATAGAGGGAAATATAGTTAGTCATTCACTACATGACTATTATGAAGTATTTTGCATGACTACACATGAATAACCTATACTGAAAGCTTGCCTTCTCAATGAGGGTGGATGGGGTAGGGAGAATGGAAGAGAATGTGGAAGTCAAAGCTTTAAAAGTGAATATTAAAAATTGTTATTACACACAAATAAGAAATAAGAGATATAGGCAATGGGGTATAGAAATCTATCTTGCCCTACAGTAAAATAAAAAGGAAGGGGAATAAGAAGGGGTGTGTGATAGATGGGAGGGCAGATTGGGGGAAAGGGTAATCAGAATACATGCTGTTCTGAGGTGGGGGCAGGGGGGAAACTGGGATAAAATTGAAATTCAAAATTTTGCAGAAGAGAATGTTGAAAACTGAAAATAAATTTTATAAAATGAGTAACTTAACCTCCTTGTCCTGTTCTACAAATCCACATAGTATGAATTATGGGAAAATTAAACTTAGTTCTATTAATCAGGGTCTCTTCTCAACTTCTTCCTTCATGTAGTATTTCTTTAGAACCAATAACTTCATAGATTTCTGTTTTTCCATTGTCATTACCACTGAAATGTTAGTGAACTGTATACCATAGAATAATATAATCTAATCAAGGTGTTAGAATCATTTTTTAACTCTTCCGGTGTGCCATGATATATGATCATTATGTGGTCATCTCTAGCACTATGCCCTATAATGTTATCATGTCACAAAATGTCTACTTTCTGTTGGCAGCAGAAGCACATAACAAAGGATCACTGGGGTCATTCCTCATACAAGATGCCACACTGTCCTTCTGTGGGAACATTGTCATTACTTCTCTCACATTTTTTTTCTTGTTTAGTGCTATACTACTCTAGTACTTAACACAAGGTGGCTATTTTCTTATTGGACTCACTTCACTGATGACTGTGACCATCTTCAGCTCTTATATATTTATTCTTTCCAACACCATCAACATTCACCATGAAAAGGACAAAGTACAAAGCCTTCAACACCTGCACATGTAACCCAACTGTCTCATTGCTAAATCATCTTAATTGAAAACAAGAATCATAGACAAAGATTTGTATTTGTCAATGTCTGCTGACCTAAGATCTTAGGAATTATATATGTTCTTCATTTTGTTTGTCTTTCTCTTCTTTTCTCTTTTATTCTTTGTGATAAAGAACAGTTATTTGGGTGGAATTAGAAAATGAGTTTTCTTGAGAATTCTAGATAATATAAAAATGTATGTCATCAACAAAATTATTTTCTTATAAGATAAAGGCTTCATTCCCAAAAGGAGACAATTCCATTTCATGATATTTTCACAGAAAAATGTGAGATTCCAGAAGAAGCAGCAAAAAAATATTTTTAAAGTTCCCCTCCACTCTGAGAGACATGGAGAAGTGTAAAACGATTGCTATGAAGAGCTGCCAGGGACTTCTTTCCACAAAGCAAATAAGCAATTAATATGTAAATTCTTCTTTTCAAAGTTTCCTGGGGTCCCTGAGAAATTTAGTGACTTCAGAGATAAAGTCAGTATATGTCACAGAAAGGTTTGAACTCAGGTTTTCTTGACTGTTAGGGTGACCCTGTCTATTACAGTGCCTCTCATTTTGAAACTCTCTTTGCTCCCATGGGAATACAAGGGCAGATTAATGCCTTTTTGGACTATTATAAAAACCACTTACAAGCCTTCTGTTCTCCACTTTCTCTCCTTTCCAATGAGTCCTTCATATAATAATCAGAATAATCTTTCTAAGCATGAATCTGGTCATGTTTTTACTCTCCTCAAAGGTCATTGGTGATTCTATATTGTATACATTGAGTGAATTTCAGATACCTTTGTCTGGCAATCAAGGCCATCCACAATTTGGAGGAATATTTTCTAATATGCACCCTAAAATTAATTTACTATTTCTCTCCATCATTACTAAACATTTATTCAAATAGTAGCTGCTATTTATAGAGAACAATGGAAACTGTGAAAATTTGTGTATAACACACAGAATTAATCAATCATCCAACAAGTTTTTATTAAGTACCTGCACTATGTGACAGGCACATTATGTGACAGGAACTGGAGATAGAAGTACAAAGAGTAAAACAGTTCCTATCTGAAAGGATCCATGATACAAAAGTCTAATGAAATAAAAATGTATAAAATCATCATTTACAGTGCCATTCTTTAAGTCAAACAATTTCTGATGCGGAAAGACAACCAACACATAAACATGAATGTCTCAGCCCTCAGTCAACTTTTTTTCAATAAATCATGGTATATAAACACAGCCATCAACCAATCTAAGATCAATCAGTTTCTCAAATCTCTACTTTCCTTTTCCCTTTGTTATATTTATATGCTCATCAGTACTTCAGAAAGCTGTAATTCCATTACTCTAGGTACCACTCCAGTGCCTTTGTAACTTGGATCAGTGGTGGGCATCATAGGCAGCTCTATGAAGTGAAGTTTGTAATAAGGCATCTTTTAAGATTATTTTTTTTTTACAAAAACAAAATATTTTAACATCTCTTTATTTGCTTATTTTATTGATTGTTTTTTCTTCTAAAAACAATTCTCTTTTGAAATCTTTCAGAAGCCTCTATTCTTTGGGGTATTGTTATTGTAGCTTTTGAGTATGGTGTTGGGTAGATCCTTCCCTAAAGTCCTTTTCTAATGCAGTATAAACATTGTAGGCATGACTTAGATCTTGAAGGATAAGCAAGTAGAATTCAGTTACAGAAAGGTATTACTAAGAAGGCAAAGCTTTGATCATAAGCTCAATCACACACTATCTGTGGCACCTGAGCACCAACTTGTTTAAGTTCAGAGGGGCTCATCATCAGATTAGAAATAGACAGTTCATATTATAGAAAGCTGCATTTAAATTTAGAAACAATAGAATTCAAATCTGTTTTCAGATAATTCCTAGCAGTTACCCTGGGTAAGTCAATTAAATTGTGTCAATCTTAGTTTTCTCCTCTATAAAATGGGAATAATAATATTACCTATCTCTGAGGGTGATTCTTAGGATAACATGAGATATTTTAAAATAATTTTATGAATTGTAAAGCATTATATACATGTCAGTTATAATTATTATTGCACAGTGTACAATTTTTAGGTCAAAAAACTTTCAAGGAAATTATCTCTCAACCTGTCAGTTAACCAATAAACACTTATCAAGTGTCTACTCCATGCCAGGCATTGTGTTAAACGTAGAGGATGTAAAGAAAGATAAAATGAAGAACCTGTTCTTAAGAGCCTTACAATGGAAGGATATAGACAACATGCAAAACAACTATGTATAAAGAAGCTATACACATGACAAATGTGGAAAAATCATCACAGAAAAGGTCATAGAATTATGAGAGATTAGTAAAGGTTTCCTATAGAAGGTTGAATTTTACCAAGATTTGAAGGAAGACAAGGTAGCCAAGAGGTGGAAATGAGAAATCACAGTATTCCATGCATTGTGGAGGCCCAGAGAAAATTCTTAGTCAGTCAAGAGATGGAATGTCTCATATGAGATACAGCAAGGAGACCAGTGTCACTGAATCAAAGTATGTGATACATTGGAGCCTATAAGAAAAAATGGAGGAAAGAAGAGGGACAGGTTATGAAGATGCTTGAAGACCTAACAGAGAATTTCATATCTGATCTTGAAGTTGATAGGAAACCACTGGAATTTATTAAGCAGGAGGTGATATGGACAAACCTGGGTTTCAGGAAAATCACTTTGACAATGGGAAGAAGGATGGAGTAATGGAGTAGATGAAAGAAACTTGTAGCAGGCAGAACAGCTAGCAGTTTATTGTAATAATACAGGCATAAACTTATTAAGGCCTGCTCCAGGGTGGTGGCAGAGTCAGAGAAAAGAAAAGGCCATGTATGAGAAATGTTATGAAGTAAAATCTGAAGACTGTGGCAACATAATGGATATGGGAGTGAAAGAAAGTGCAACCAATAAGGATATCTAGATGGTGAGCCTGGATGACTGGGAGGATGGTGGAGCCCTCAACAGGAAAACAATTTCAGAAGGTAAAATGGTTTGGAGGTAAGATAATGACTTCATTTCTTGTTATTCTGATTTTAAGATATCTATTGGAAATTCAGTTAAAGAAAATCTAATAGACAGTTGGAGATCTGAAACAGAAAGTCAGCAGAAAAATTGGGACTGCATAGAGAGAATTTAATCTACTGAAACTGATGAGATTATTAAATGAAAAAGTGGAGAGCAGCAAAGAGAAAAAAATAGGAGAGGAAGCAAATTTTTAAAAGTGGAATTTATGGGTAACATTTTAGGCAGAAGCTTATTGTAGAAATTAAAGAAAAGCTTCAATAATAACTAATTCTGGAGTGACTTTTGTCTTTTAAGGACCATCGGACCTGAGAAGTTTAAAGATCTAAAATGCAGTTTGCAGACTGAGCCTAGGAGTTCTGAAAGGATAGTGCCTCGGAGGCGCAAAATAATTAATGACATATTAATGTCATTTAATATTACTCTCTGGGGTGGCATGTTCTATGATTTCCCTTAATGACTTTTGGAAGTTGCAGCACAGGAGGACCTTGGCATTTTGTTTTGGAGGAAAGACTGTCCATCTGAGAATAACTGCTAGGATAGAAATGCCTAACTTAGGGTTGTCTCAGGCACAGAGTGTCTTGATGTATTCCTACTCTGCCTCCCTCATATGTGTTGACTCCTCCAACTAGGATGTAACCTCCTTGAAAGTAATAGCAATTTTACTTTTGTATTTATATTGCTAGTGCATTATATCCCCAAACACAGTTCTTAGTATATCCTAAGTGCTTTAATTTATTCTTTCTATCCATTTTTTTGAAAGCCTGTAACTTAGTGACAGTTGAAATAGGAAAAGACAGGATGTCACTTCTGCCCTGGGAAAGTCATGAGAGCTTTCCTGAGTCCAGTTCATGGCAAAAACAAAGGTCAGCCAGTCTGTAATAAAGGAGGACCATGCAAGCCCCAAGCAAGATGTGAATATTGTGTTCACTTTTGTTTCTACCTTTTTTTAATTTGTTTTTAGTGGTCCACTATCACTACCATGCAACCTAGATTTTTTCTTTGCCTCTTTCACCCCCACCTCTCTCCTCCCTCCCTAAGACAGCATACAATTTTATATAGGTTCTACCCATACATTACTATTAAATACATTTTTCACCTTAGTCATGTTGTTTAGAAGAATTAAAACAAATGGGAGAAATCATATAACAAACCAAAACATAATACAAAAGAAAATGATCTGCTACAATCTGTGATTGAATTCCATACTTCTTTCTCAGGATATGGAAGGCATTTTGCCTTAAAAGACAATTGGGAATTTTTTAAGTCCTTGCAATAAAGTACTAAGTCTCCCAGAAAAAATCCTCCCACACTGTGGTTGTTGCTGTGCACAAAGTTCTCCTGGTTCTGCTCCTTTCACTCAGCATCAAATCATGTAAGGCTTTCCAGACCTCTCTGAAGTCTTCATGTTCATCATTTCTTATGGTACAATAGCATTCCATTACACTCACATGCCACAATTTATTCAGCCATTCCCCAATTAATGGACATCCCATTGATTTTCAGGTTTTGGCAACTACGAAGAGTGCTGCTATAAATGTTTTTGTACATGTGAGACCCTTTTCAATTTTTATGATCTCTTGAGGATACAATCCTGGAAGAGATATTGCTGGGTCAAAGGGTATTTTTGTAGTCCTTTGGGCATAATTCCAAATTGCTCTCCAGAATGGTTCAATTAGCTCACAGCTCTGCCAACAATGAATTAGTGTTCCAACTCTCCCACATCTTCTCCAACATTTATCATTTTCCTGTTCTATCATGTTAGTCAATCTGACAGGTGTGATGTAGTATCTCAGAGTTGTTTTGATTTGCATCTCTCTAATCAATAGTGATTTAGAGCATTTTTTCATATGACTATAGATAGCTTTAATTTCTTCCTCTGAAAACTTCCTGCTCATATCCTTTGACCATTTATCAATTGGGGATTGACTTGTATTCTTGTACATTTGACTCAGAACTCTATATGTTTTATAAATGAGGCCTTTATCACAGACATTAGTTGCAAAAATTCTTTCCCAGTTTTCTGCTTCCCTCCTAATCTTGGTTGCATTGGATTTTGTTGTGCAAAAACTATTCAGTTTAATGTAATCAAAATTATCGATTTTGTTCTTCTTAATGCTTTCTGTCTCTTCTTTAGTCAAAAATTCTTCCCTTCTCCATAAATATGATAATGCTCTATATTTACTCCACAAATTTGTTTATAGTATTATTCTTTATATTTAGATCATGTACCCATTTGGACTATATTCTTCTGTTGTGTAGGCATTGGTCTATGCCTAGTTTCTGCCACACTGTTATCCAGTTTTTCTGGCAGTTTCTGTTGAACAGTGAGTTCTTATCCCAGAAGCTGGAGTCCTTGGATTTATCAAAGAGTAGATTCCTATATTCATTGCCTACTGTGTCTTGAGTACCTAGCCTGTTCCACTTGTCTATCCTTCCTTTTCATAGCTGGTACCAAGTGGTTTTGATAATTGCTGTTTTATAATATAATTTGAGATCTGGTAGAACTAGGCCATGTTCCCTAGTATTTCTTTTCATTAGTTTCCTTCCCATTCTGGACTGTTTGTTCTTCCAGATGAATTTTGATATTATTTTTTCCAGCTCTAGAAAATAATTGTCTGATGGTTTGAGTGGTATGGTACTAAATAAGTAAATTGATTTATGTAGAATTATCATTTTTATTATATTGGCTCTGTCTACCCATGAGCAACTGATATTTTTCCACTTACTTAGATCCGACTTTATTTGTACAAAAAGTGCCTTGTAATTGTGTTCCCATAGTCCCTGGATTTGTTTTGATAGGTAGACTCCCAAATTTTTTATAGTATCTATCCTAGCTTTAAATGTGATTTCTCTTTCTAGCTCTTGCTATTTGGCTTTGTTATCAATACAGAGAAATGCAGAAGATTTGTGTGAGTTTATCTTGTAACCTGCAACTTTGCCAAAGTTGTTTATTATTTCAAGTAGCTTTTCACTTAAGTCCTTGCAATAAAGTACTAAGTCTACCAGAAAAAATCCTCTCACAGTGTGGTTGTTGCTGTGCACAAAGTTCTCCTGGTTCGGCACCTTTCACTCAGCATCAAATCATGTAAGTCCTTCCAGGCCTCTCTGAAGTCTTCATGTTCTTTTATGTTCATTTCTTATGGTACAATAGTATTCCATTACACTCACATGCCACAATTTATTCAGCCATTCCCCAATTGATGGACATCCCATTGATTTCCAGTTTTTGGCAACTACAAAGAGTGCTGCTATAAATGTTTTTGTACATGTGAGACTGGGATTCTCTAAGTACATCATCATATCATCTGCAAAAAGTGATAACTCAGTTTCTTCTTTGCCTATTTTAATTTGTTCATTTTCTTTATCTTGTCTAAATGTTGCAGTTAACATTTCTAGTACCATATTGAATAATAGTGGTGTTGATGGACATCCTTGTTTCACTTCTGGTCTTATTTGAATTGCATCTAGCTTATCCCCATTGCAAATAATGCTTTCTGAGAGTTTTATGCAGATACTGCTTATTATTTTATGGAAAGTTCCCTTTATTCCTATGCTCTGAAGTGTTTGCAAAAGGAATGAGTGTTGCATTTTGTCAAAGGCTTTTTCTTCATCTATCGACATAATCATGTGGTTTCTGTCAGGTTTTGTGTTGATATGACCACTAATGCTAATAGTTTTCCTAATATTGAACCACATCTGAATTTCTGGTATGAATACCCCTAATCACAACGTATTATTCTCATGATAAGTATTTTTTTTGTTAAAATCTTATTTAAAATTTTTGCATCTATTTTCATTAGAGAAATTGGTTTATAAGTTTCTTGTTTTTTTTTCTTTCTGGTTTATGTATCAAAACCATATTTATATCATAAAAAGAATTAGGGAGGACTCTTTCTTCAATTTTCCCAAATTATCTATATAGTATTGGACTTAAATGTTCTTTAAATGTTTGATAGAATTCACTTGTAAATCCATCTGGACCTGGAGATTTTTTTCCTAGGGAATTCATTGATGGCTTTTTCAATTTCTTTTTCTGAAATGGGGTTAAGTATCTAACTTCCTCTTCTGTTATTCTGGGCCATTAAATATTTTTTAAAAATAATCATTCATCTTATTTAGATTGTCAAATTTTGGGGCATAAAAGTGGGCAAGTTAATTCCTAATTATTGTTTAAATTTCCTCATCATTGGAGGTGACTTCACCCCTTTCATTTTTGATATTGGTAATTGGGTTTTCTTCTATGTTTAATCAAATTGACCAAAGGTTTATCAATTTTATTGGTTGTTTCATAAAGTCAGCTCTTTTATTTATTAGTGCAATAGTATTCTCAATTTCAATTTTATTAATCTCTCCCTTGGTTTTCAGTATTTTTAATTTGACATTTACTTGGGGATTTTCAATTTGTTGTTTTTCAAGCTTTTTTCAGCTGCATGCCCAATTTATTGATCTCCTCTTTTTCTATGTTATTTACATAGACATTCAAAGATATAAAGCTCCCCCTGAGAACTGCTTTTGCAGTATCTCATAAGATTTGGCAGGTTTTCTCATTACTGTCATTCTCTTGAATGAAGTTGTTTATTGTTTCTATGATTTCTTGTTTAACTCACTCCTTCTTTAGGATTAGATTCTTTAGTTTCCAATTAATTTTTGACCTATCTTTCCATGGCCTTTGATTACATATAATTTTTATTGCATTATGATCTGAGAAGGATGCATTGACTATCTGCCTTTCTGCACTGGATTGTAAGGTTTTCATGCCCTAGTACATGGTCAATTTTTGTATATGTGCCATGTACCACTGAGAAAAGGTATATTCCTTTCTATTTCCCTTCAGTTTTCTCCAGTGATGTATCATATACCTTATCCAGAGTTTTATTCAACTCCTTGACTTCTTTCTTGTTTTTTTTAAGTATAGATTTATCAAGTTCAGAGAGGGGAAGACTGAGGTCCCCTACTAGTATTGTTTTGTTGTCTATTTCTTCCTGTAACTCCCTTAACTGCTCTTCCAAGAATTTAGATGCTATACCACTTGGAGCATATATGTTTAGTAACATATTCACTTTCTTCATTTTCTATGGTGCATTTAAGCAGGATATAATTTCCTTCCTAATTTCTTTTAATTACATCTCTTTCTGTTTTTGCTTTGTCTGAGATTAGAGTTGCTACTTCTGTTTTTCTGACATCAGCTGAAACACAATATATATTCCTCCAACCTTTACCTTTACCCTGTGTGTATCTCCTCATTTCAAATGCGTTTCTTGTAAACAACCTATCGTTGGATTATGGCTTTTAATCCATTCTTCTATGCATCTCCATTTAATGGGAGAATTCATCACATTTTCCCACCATCTTCTTTCCCACCATTTGTGCTTTTAGTTCTCCCTTCTCCCTTTCCCTCCACAATAGTTTTAATTTTTGACCACCTCTTTCAGTCTTCCCTTCCTTCTTTTAGCCCTCCTCCCTTTTACTGCCCTTTACCCTTACTACTTCTTCCCACCCTTTTAGCCTCCCCTCCCCTTTCTTTCCCCCTTCCCCTCTTACTGCCTATAGAACTAGTCAGATTCATATGCTTAATTAAATTTTTTGTTCCTTTCTTGAACCAAATCAGATGAGAGTACCTCTTAAACAATGTTCATCTCCCTCCTCTCTTTTCCTGTACTGTAATATAATTTTGTACTTCTTCCTGTGATGTAATTTACCATTTCTGCTTTGTCTTTTCACATCTCCTGTTACAGTCCCTTGGTGTGCTTAAATCACATTTTTATCATCACATAATTTACTTTATTCCCATTCCCTCTATCTATGTATATCCCTTTTATATTTCATAATAGATATACAATACTCAAGATTAACAAGTATCATCTTCCCTTATAGGAAGGCAAACAGTTTCCTCAAATTGAGTAACAAGCTTTCTTTTCCCCCGCTTACCTTTTCATGCCTCTCTTGAGATCTGCATTTGAAGACTGAATTTTCTATTGAATTCTGGCCTTTTTATCAGGAAGTTCTGGAAATCCATTATTTCATTGAATGTCTATCTCATTGCCTCAAATATTATGCTGAACTTTGCTGGGTAATTCATCCTTAGTTGCAGTCCAAGCTCCTATGTCTTGCAAAATATCATATTCCAATTCCTTGGATCTTTTAATGTAGAAGCTGCAAGGTCCTGTGTGATTCTGACTGTAGTTCCTGATATTTGAATGGTTCTTTTCTAACTACCTGTGGTATTTTCTCCTTCACTTTATAGTTCTGGAATTTGGTAACAATATTTCTTGGTGTTTTTAGTTTGGGATTCCTTTTGATAGGCGAACAGTGGATTCTTTTGATGACTGTTTTGCCCTTTGGATCTAGCACTTCTGGGAAGTTTTCCTTGATAATTTCTTGGAAGATGTTGTCCAGATTATTTTTTTTCATCATGGCTTTCTGGTAGGCCAAGATTTCTTAAATTTTCTCTCCTGGATCTATTTTCCAGGTATTTTGTTTTTCCAATTAGATAGTTTACATTTTCTTCTATCTTTTCATTTTTTGGATTTTGTTGGATTTATTTTTGATGTCTCATAGAGTTTTTAGCTTCTACTTTTCCAGTTCTAATTTTCTTCATATGGTTTTCTTCAGTTACCTTTTGCATCTCCTTTTCCATCTGTCCAATTCTTTCTTTTAAGAAATTATTTTCTCTAGTTTTTGTACTTCCTTTTCCATTTGTTCAATTTTCCGTTTTTAAAGACCTGATGTCTTCAGTGAATTATTTTTTCAAACTTTTAAAATCATTGGCCATTTTTTCTTCTATTTCTTCTTCAGCTTTTTGCAGAATGCTCTTTGTGCATGTGAGCAGTTGATAGTCCCTTCTGAAGTTTCAGATGGGAGTACAGTCTCAATACTGACCTCTTTGGTATTTGTGTTTTGGTCTTTGTCCCCATAGAATGATTCTATGGTCTTTTCTTTCCTCCTTTGCTTCTAGTTTATGATAGTGATGCTTTGTGTGTTGTGGCCTCTGATTCTTTCAGCTAGAAGCTAAAGAATGTGGTGCTGAGCTAGCTGATGTGAGAAAACAGAGGCAGGCTGGATTCTTTTTTTCTGTTTTTCCCCAGATTAGTCCTGGAGGTAGTTTGTTAATTGTGGGGTAAGGGTGGTCTTGTCACAGAAGATCTCCTCAGCTGAGCTAGAGCAAAGACAAGCTCAGTGCTTGGTCATCCCAACTACTGTATTATCTTCCCATTTCTCCTCAGGCATGCCTGAGGTACTGGTGTGAGGCTCCTCCCCCCAGGGCTCTGTTCCTCTACCACAGTAAATAACTGTGCCACTCCTTAGCAATTTTCCTAGCCTCAGGTGCTTCAAGACTGTTTGCCCCTTCTGCTGATCTCACTGATATAGGATTTTTCTGGGGAAACATTTTATGGTTCTTTTGAGGGCAATAAGAGGAGGGGGAGAGAGCATTTACTGGTCACTCCACCATTTTGGCTCCTAGAAGTTCAAGTAGGTTACTTACAGACATTTAATCTTCAGACTGAAGGTCTCAGGAGCAGCTACTGCAGAGGTTCCTGGGGCTCTGTCCACAGCAATCACTTGCTTGGCTCTCCTTGACTCTTGCCCTTAGCTGCTACCCCATCATGCTGCCACTTCCTCAGAAACCCCCCCACAGGCTTTACCACTAGGCGTGCGAGGGCTAGACCATTGTACTGTGTGCTATGTGCTCCTCCACCCCCAAGGAACAGATTCCTCCTGTTGATCTTCCAGTATGTCCTGAGCTGTGAAACTGCCATCGTCTGTCTCCCACTGGACTCTGCACCCCCAAAATTTGGTCAGATTCTCCTTTTAGAGGTATCCAAGGGAGATGGTCCAAGAACTTAGGTGAGTAGCAGCTGTCACACTACTCTCTTGGCTCTACCCCTCCAAACACTAGTCCAGTTGGTCCAGTTAGCTTTGGACCAAGTCATCAACAACATTAATATCAACTTACCAAGAAGAGCTAAAAGTTTGTCATTAAACTTTGGACATTTATAAAAAGTAATATTGTAAAGTGTCCTTCATTATGCTATCTGCATATTTCTTAGTAGGTTCCAGACATAGATGAAAAGGAGAGTGGAAGATATAAACAAGCAATGACAATCTTTCTCTCCATCACCTAAGAACACACTACAGAGAACGGCAGAGAAAGGGATTTGTCACCAGTCCCATCTCACTAAGTTAGTTAAAACAAATAATCAGTGTGCATATCAGGGATCCCTGTGTCTTCCCCAGTTCACAACTACTATTTAGTTCATGCACATGAAATTTGGTTACTTGCTTTATTTTGTCAGAATTAGGGGTCAGTGGACTGATGATGAAATATCATCAGCAATAGCAAGCTGCCAGGACTGTGATGGCAATGTTTCAAGGGTGAGATTGTTGGAACATTTCTGATGAGGATAATTTTGCATGTGTAATTCTGATGTGGATAATTTTGCATGTGTAAGAAGGAATGAAAGTCTGTGCTCTATAGCTTAAGGACTACCAGGCAGAAAAATGAACCTTTTCTCTGAGCTGCTTAGTCCAGATAATGGACAATTTTTAGTTTTCCAATGGCTGTTTCAAGGAAATTTTCTCTAAGAAAATGAATAAGAATAGATGCCCATTCAAACTTTCTTCCCTCTAGAATGGGAAAGAAGCAATTGCATTGAATGTTGCTCTCTAGAATAAATTTAAATTTTTTAGAATGTTGATCTCTAGATAAAGACCTTTCCATGGGTATTTCTGGGCACTAGAGAAGAATGTAACTGCTCCAATAGGTGGAGCAGAAGTGAGGCTTACATGTGGCAGTGAAAGTATGAACTAGAGTCAGTGAACACAATCCCCCTGGACAGTTCTATGAGGTGTTCCTGCTCTCTCAGGTCACTGCTCTCCTGCATCTTTTCAACTTAGGAACTGAGGGTTCTTATAGAACAAAGTATCTCCTGTTTTTTTTTTTAAATCTGTTTTGTTCTTTACTTCACAATTCAGTTTAATGGTTTGGTTTTCCTCCCTTTCCTACTATTACTATAAAAGCATTCAAGTAAATCCAGTATTTCTTCTTAGATAAAGTTATGTCTCTAATTCAGGAAGTATTTTTGCCTTATTTAGTTAGTATGTTATTTTCCACAGCTACATCCAAAAATAGTCTCTAACATTTGTTTTTAAATTTTGAATTCCAAATTCTCTTTCTCCCTTCCCACACTTCCTCGTTAAGAAAGGTTCAATATAGGTTATTCATGTATAGTCATGCAAAAGCACATGCATAACAGTCCCATTGTGAAAGAAAAAATACTAAAAAAAAAACAACTCTCAAGAAAAATCCAGTTAAAAAAAGTAAGCTTCAGTCTGTATACAGACACTATCAGTTCTTTCTCTGGGAATGGGTGGCATTTTTCATCATAAATCCTTCAGAGGTGGATCTGTATTGCTGAGATTAGCTAAGTCATTCCCAGCTGATCATGGTACAACATTGTTGTTACTTTGTACACAGTACATTTCCCATTGTATTGGCAAATACAAGTCTTTCCAGGTTTCTCTGAGAGCATTCTACTCATCATTTCTTATAGTGCAATAGTATTCCATAATAATCACATACCACAATTTGTTCAGTCATTCCCCAATTGAATCAGCAAGTATTTATTAAAGACCTATCATGTATTAAGGAAGTAGGGGTACAAAGAAAGAGTTAGTAAGCATTTATATAACAGTATTATCAGAAAACTTGAAAGGATTCCAAGCATGGGTCCCCTAGTTTGAAATCTAGGTAAAGGCATTACTGTGATCCTTCTGTGAGAGAAGAGTCTTGAAATAATTTGAAGCACAATACACAAGGGCAACTGGAAAGAAGAGAATATGAGGGCATAATTATGGAGTGGAAGGCTATATGCATCTGAAGGTAGCCTATGAAGGACAGAAACAGACATCAGCACTGACAGAGATTGAGACATTTACTTGCCTTCATGGAAATATTGTATAAGACAAGGAGAATCTCTACTGCCTGAGAAGAATTAAAAGAAAAGTGAACATTTATAATGAACTTCAGATTTGCTATGTCCTATGTGGACCTTGAAACCTTGTGCTGTTGATGATTTTCCTTAAGGCATCCTTCACATCCTTGTTCCTCAGGCTGTAGATCAAAGGGTTCAGCATGGGGATCACTGTGGTATAAAACACTGAGGCTACATTCTCCTGGGCCACACTGCTGGAAGCTGGTATATAATACATGACCAAGATGGAAAGATAAAAAACAGAAACAGTTGCCAGATGGGATCCACAGGTGCTAAAGGCTTTATAACGGCCCTTAGTAGATTGTATACGAAGGATATTGAGAAGAATGAAAGTATAAGAGATCCAGATGAGCACAGTTGTAACCAACAAATTAAATCCACCAACAATCATCACTAAAAAGCTCATTGATGTAGGTGCTGGAGCAGGAGAGCTTCAGAAGGGGAAGAACATCACAGAAGTAATGATGGATAACATTGTCCCCACAGAAGGACAGTCTGGCTAGGTAGCTAGTATGAACAATGGCCCCAATGCCCCCCATAATGTATACACCTGCCACCAACAGGGAGCAGAAGCATGGCACCATGGTGATGTTATAGAGCAGGGGTCTACAGATGGCAACATAACGATCATAGGCCATTGCTGTCAGCATGTAGACTTCAGCAATCACAAAGAAGAGGAAGAAAAAGAACTGAGCCATGCATTCTGGATAAGAGATCAGGTTCTTCTCTGAGACAAAGTTCTCCAGCATTTTGGGGGTAATGACAGAGGAGTAACAGAGATCTATGAATGACAGGTTACTGAGGAAATAGTACATGGGAGAATGAAGCTGAGAACTGACCCAGATTAATAAAATCAAGCTGAAGTTCCCCACAATGGAGACTAAGTAGATTCCTAGAAACAAAAGGAAGAGTGGTATCTGGAGCTCTGTTTGGTTTGTTAAGCCTAAGAGGATAAATTCTGTCACCACTGTGTCATTTTCCATTGTCATTCTCCTCAAATAATTAGACTGGAAATCTGCAGAGATGGGCGAGAAACATCTTAGTAAATAAAAGTAATGCTTTTAAATGCATAAAGCAAAATTCATATTATTGCAGATTAGACCAATATAATAGGAAAGATAAAGATTTATTTTTTCCCACCCAAGGTTATAGACTCCCTGACATCTCTATATGGATCTCTAGGGGATCTATGTAAGATTGGTTAAGAGCCCTGAATCTAAAGCAGTATCTCCCATCACATTTGAGAAACTGTTTTCCTCTTTCCTATAGAACCTATACACTGACTTTAGTTTTTTGATTGTTAATTCTGAAAAACGGCTGTGTAGAAAGATACCCATGAGGAATAAGGCTAAAACTTTTAAGATATTATTAGGTTATTTTCACTAGATCTTCTTGTTGGTTGCTTTAAGAGTATAGAATTGAAGCTTACAAGTCCAATACATTTGTAGCACAAGGTCTACAGCTATTTCCTCACTTCCAAAAGGAAGTTGCTCCCCAGACTCAGACCTACTTTTGCCCTTAGTGTTATAGGCTCAGTCTAAGGAGCTTTTTTTCTAATCCTATTTCTCACTATTCTACCTCAGAATACTCCCACCATTACTCATCAGTAGAAAGCAATAAACAGCTAGACATTTAGGTTTTAGAAATTTGTACTTACGAATATGCTATGTTGCTGTGGTTTTTCAGTTGTTTTTGTCTTCTGTAAGGCCAAATTTGAATTCAAGTCTTTCTAACTCCAGGCGCAGTGATCTACCCATTGTACCACAAAGCTGTTCCTAAGGTGGTATAGTAATAACAATAAGTCATTTCTGCCTCCAAACCAAGAGGAATCTCTTCCGTCATTACTTAAAGAGTTTAGAAGAAAGTGACCTCAAGCTTAGAGAGCACATGTGCAAAGTTGTAGCTCATTGCTCTGGTTTCTGGAGGAGTATATAATGCCCTGTAGCTTTTAAGACTTCAGCAAGGTCCAACATCTCTTTAGTATCCTTGAAATGATTGCTTCATATTTACATTTCTCCAAATTTTAGTAAATTAAAAATTGTTTCTTTTTAGTATCAAATATGTGTAACCTTTTCATCAGAATTCATTCTCTTTCTGAGAGTTTTGAAATTCCATGTTAAATCTGTGTTTCTTCATAAACATATTGGTAGTTAAAATTAAAATGAATTTCTTTCCCTAACCCTTTTTTATGTCAAAATATTTTTATACAATTGTGGTAAAGCCACACATCTTTGAAAATTAATATGAATAATCCCTTTTTTGCACAAAAAATATTTTTCCTATCCTTTTCATCACTAACTTGGCCCTTATGAAAAAGGCCTTAAAGGGATAGTACACCCTACACTTTAAGTGAAATCTGATGGAAAAAATGAAAAGGTAGTGAGGTTAAAAAAAAATGGATTACAGGTTGGTTTTGAAGTGACAACTAAGAGACATAATACAATTAGTTTTATCTTTTATTAATTGGCAAAAAAAGCACTATTTCATTAGAAACCAACAAGAATTGTCAAAAATCATAAAATATCTTCAGTTGTTACTTTAGCAATCATCATCCAGAATTTTTAAAGTACTTATTACTTGCCATGTGTCAGGCACTGCACAAAATACTACATGGAATGATGATACTTATAATTCTTTTAAAAAATCTACCACTGATAGTACAGCTAGAAAGAATATATATGGACAGAGTGTACTGGCATATGGTGAATTTGAGGGAATAATATAAAAAATAACTACAGTTTGAGAAAGATGAGTACACTGGATGCAGAAGGAAGGGAGAGGCAAAATCAGGTAAATTATTTCACGTAAAGAGATCAGAAAAACTTATTATAATATAAGGAAAGCTGAGAGGTGAGTGATGGGCATTGCTTGAAGCTTACATCACTGTTGATCTAAAGAGGGAATAATATACTCAATCAATTGAATATGCAAATCCATCTAATATAATAGGAAAGTAAGAAGGGAGGAGATTAATTACATGGGTAGTACTAACAGTGGAGAGAGCCGACTGGGAGAGGGGGTGCACAGAAGCAAAACAATATAAAGGAGAGAAGGGAGGAAAAGATAGAGGACAAAGAAGAGGAAAAATAGAATAAAAGGAAACACACTGCCAGTAAGCACAACTGTGAATGAGAATGGGATGGACTCCTATAAAATGAGAATGGAGAGCAGAATGGATAAAAACTCAGAATCCTACAATATGTTGTTCACAAGAAACACATTTGAAGCAGAGAGGCATACACAGAGTAGAGGTAATAGGCTGGAGCAAAATCTATTATGTTTCAGTTGAAGCTCAAAAAATAGCAGGGTATCAGTCCTGAAATCAGACAAAGAAAAATAAAAAATAAAACTAATGAAAATATATAATGAAACTACATCTTGCTAAAAGTTGCTCTAGACAATAAAGTAGTATCAATACTAAATACATATGTAGCAAGTGATATAGCATCCAAATTCTTAAAGGAGAAATTAAGTGAGTCATAGGTTTGTGACTAAATAAGAGACAGCTTTACAGCATGTAAAATAGGTAATAATAATTACACTAAATTAAAAAAACTTTTGCACAAACCAAACCAACCAAAACTGGAAGGAAAGCAGAAAGTTGGGAAACAATCTTTACCACTAGTATCTCTGGCAAAGGATGCAAATCTCAAATGTATAGAGAAATGAAGCAAATTTATAAGAATGCAAGCCACCCCCAACTGATAAATAGTCAAAGCATATGAACAGGAAATTTTCAGATTAGGAAATCAAAGCTACCTATAGGCATATGAAGAGCTGTTCTAAATCACTTTTGATTAGAGAAATGCACACTAAAACAATGAGGTACCATCTTAAACCTACGAAATTGGCTAATATGACAAAAAAAAAAGAAAAATGATGACTATTGGAGAGGATATTGGAAAATTATGACACTAAAGAACTGTTGGTGGAGCTGTAAAGTAATCCAACCATTTTGGAGAGTAATTTGGAACTATGCCCAAAGGGCAACCAAGCTGTACATTCCCTTTGATCAAGTAATACCATTGCTAGGTCTATATCCTAAAGAGATCATAAAAAAGGGAAAAGGGCCTTCATGTGCAAAAATATTTAGGACAATCCTTTATGTTTGTGGCAAAATATTGGAAATTGAGATGATTTCTATCAATTTAAGAAGTGCTCAACCAACTGTGGTTTATGAAAGTCATAGAATATTACTATTTTATAAGAAATAATAAGTAGGCAAATTTCAGAAAAACCTGGAAAGACTTGTATGAACTGATGCAAAGGGGAAAAAAGAAGAATCAGGAAAACAATGTACATAGTATCAACCATGTTGCAAGCTGATCACCTATTAATGACTCATCTCTTCTCAAGAAAACAATGATCTAAGACAAGTACAAAGGACTCGTGAAGGAAAATGCTATCCACATTCAGATACAGAACTGATGGACTCTGAATGTAAGTTGAAACATACTATTTTCATTTACTTTATTCTTTTTTATTGTTTTTTTTTTATTTTTTCTTCTTTCATAACTGTGACTAATATGAAAATATGTTTTACATGATAATACATATATAACCTATATCAAATTGCCTACCATTTTAGAAGGGAAGAAGAGAGGTTTGGGACTCAAAATCTTGTAAAAATGAATGTTAAAAATTATTTTGACATGGAAATGAGAAAAATAAAATATTAAAAATAAATAAAAAACAAATAGTAATTTTGTTTGGAGGGAAATATGTTGTATTTGCAAAATGAAATTTGTCTGTAAATATTCATGGAGTCATCTATTTTTCCTAAATAAGACCTACATTCAATTACCACTAAGGTTAGAGCATTCATTATCTTTTAAGATTCATTTTGTTTTCTGGGACTTCTTGTGATACCTCTTAATGCTTTCTCATGTTACTCTGGAGTAGGTTTCTTTTTAATGTTATACATACCTTTAACATTTTGGTAGAGCCTATTCTCAGAATAACATTTTTAAATGTACCATAACAAAAGAAATCAGTTATATTGAAATACTTTTATCAAAATATAACTTTAAAAATCAAGTTCATGTACCAAAATTTAAGAACATGAGTGCTAGACAGATTAGAAGGACACTGACATTATGGTTCTTCACAGGGAAGAAGATTTTTAGAAAATCATGTAGAATTTGGCTTCACATTCAGCTGCTTGTTGCTTGTTGGCCACTATAGTGAAATACACTATTGCTTCCCTTCATAAAATATCTAAGTATCAGCTGAAAAGTGTCTGGGCAAGTCTATTAGCTCTAGAGAAACAAAAAGAATAGGATTTAAGAGGTTCTGAACTCACCTTCTGGAATTCATTGGCTAGAATGAGGAATGATTGAAAGGATATTGAGTTTCACTTATCTTTTATTAGCAGAGAAGATGAGGCTACAGGAAACATTGTGAAAAGGGGATGCTATTTGAGCCAGTAGTCTAAAGACAGAAAAAATAGCATATATAGTAAAAAAAAAATTTTTTTTAATGTGAAGGGGAGAAGAGAATATTAGTTATCAAATAACCTTCATTGAATGTACTAAAAGGTAGACCCTATCTCTATTCTCATTTTGTTAAATCACTTAAAATTGCAGCATTTGAGGCATGGGCAGCTCTGCTTAAAGGTGAGTGTGTCATTTTCTTCGCCAAATTATTTTTATTTGCAACATCACGAAAAGCGGGGGAAATTTGGGTCCTTACCAGAATCCGGTGGAAGGTAGAGAAGACTATGGTTTTCAGAAGATAAAAAAAACCCAAAAACTAAAGAATGGATTTTCTTCTGTTTTAGAACTTGAAATATTTATACACCACTTTAGTAAATCATTTTAGCTTACAAATTATATTTAAATAGTCTGATACTTAGAATGCCCTGAGTGGGGCAGAGCAAAAATAATCATCCTCCTCTTACAGTGAGGACAGGAAGACATTTTCTTCAGTTCAGTTACTTGTAAATGACACTTTCCAGAGAAGAAACCATTTATTTCCTTGCCTATTGCAGGGCTCTGTCCAGTATACTATCTAAGTTCACAGAAGCGAAGAAATTGCCTTCTTACCCTGAGCTGTCTACTTTAGGAGAAAAAGCATTTCTATTTGTCATTTGGAGATATTTGTACTCTAAGAATTGAGTACAGTGGATCCCCTTGGACTACTTAAAACCTTGAAGATAGCATTCTCCAGAGAAGAAATTATGCAATCTTGTCTACCTTTAATAATAATGCTCCCAGTAATATCCCTAGTCATTAGAATGAGAGCTGAATTCTTCCCCCATGATTAAGTGCTATACAAAATGAAAAGTCAGGGCAAATTACTCCCCCAGAATGGGGAATGGTTATGAAGAGATAGATAGGGGTCAAAGAATTCAGCTTTTATTTATTCCATGAGTAGATGCTATCTTCTTTGTTAGCTGTATTCCATTCTTCTCTTAATCCTCTCTCAGAACTTTGAAGACCCTACATATGCACTTAAACAAGAGCATCATTTCTTTGTCTTTACCATTTTTCATTCTTTCTTATGAAATTTTATGAAATGACTCTAATTTTCTCATAATCTGTTGTGAGTCAACCCTCTCAACAGTCATTTAAAGAAGAGTTAATTTATATTTTTAGACATGTTCTTAACAACAAAATAAATTATCAGTGTTGACTTTCCCTTTAGTATTTCATGTGCCCTTGCAGTTCTCTCTTCTCTGTGTTTCAAGTATAGAGGGTATCTACTTTGTCACTATGTTCTCCATCTACAAAGTGAGAAAATTTGATTCTGATTTCATTTTATAATTTCTTTTTTTATCACCCCTAAAATGCTGTAAAATTGACTAAGCCATGTTTCTTTGTTTATTAGTTAAGTTCACAAGTTCAGCTTTTGTCTCTGAGTTATATTGTGCCATAAATCACCTTAATTCAAAGAAATATATTGTCTCTCTGTATTTCCCTGACCATGTATATTTTTTTTTGGTGAGGCAATTGTGATCAACTTATTTACCCAGGGTAATAAGTTACAAGTGTCTCAGGCTGGATTTCAACACAGGTCCTCCTGACTCCAGGGCCATTACTCTATCCACTTTTATGCCTAGTTGTCCTTACCCTTGTTCTTCCTGCTTGATGCTGGCTTATCATACAGTAAGATGAAGAAGCAATAAAAGACAGCTGTTGGGTTAGACGTGCAGGTGCTGAAGGCTTTGCACTTTTCATGGTGGGTGCTGATGTTATTGGAAGGAATAAAAATATAAGAACTCAAGAAGTGTACAGCAGTCATCAGTGAAATGAATCCAATGACAAAATACTTTAGTAGGAGAGCTTTAGAAGAGAAAAGAAAATGTCTGAGAAAAAATGGCAATGTTCTTGCATTTTGTATGAGGAATGGCCCCTGTGATCCTATATTATGTGCTCCTGCTACCAATAGGAAATAAACATTCTCTGATATAATGACATTATATATAGGACAGAGGGCTAGAGATGACAGCATAATAATCCCATAACATGGCAAATGGAGTAAAAAATATGAGTTAAGGCCCTGATTAGATTAGATCCTTCTCTGATGCTGTGTAGTTATTCATTTCTAAAGAAATAATGCATGGTAGAGGGAAGTTGAGAACAGATCCTGATTAACATGATTAAGCTTAATTTCCCCACCATCAAGACTATGTAAATTCTTGGAACTGGGAAAAGAGGGGAAGCACAAATTCTCCTTCATCAGTTAATCGCATAAGTGTAAAGTCTGTCACCTGAGACTGATTTCCTGTATCCATTACCCTCTATATGTTTAGATGTAAAACTGTGCAGAGGGCAAAAAAAAGTCTTATTGATAAGGGTAAAAATTTGCTATTTAAAAAGTGTTGAATTTCACTATTTCTTCATGACTCATCGTCAAAGCATCACTAGTATCAAATCAAGCCACAGAATCAGTTTCAGACTTTAGAGGGATTTTAGACATTCATAGTTCAATCAAAAAGCAGGTGACTCTTTTATACAAGACACATATCTCCGCGGGTGTAACAAAGGACTGGCCAATGGCAGCTTGGTGAGTTCTTGAAGCAGGAGCAGATATTCCTAGTCTAGTTTCAGTCACTAAAGCATAAACAGATATATCTTGCCTTCTTCTGATCCAATCACATATGAAGGCTTGGAGAATCTACTTCAAGTCATAAGCAATTTAAGGAATAATACTGCATAGTGACAAAGAGTCCAATGGCTGTCTGGGAATCAAGGACAGATGAATCATGAGTTACTAAGTCAGAATTAAGTTTCCATGCAAAAGGAATGATCCATTCCATTATAGACCCCCTTTTTTCCTTTCTGACAGTGATTGAATCACAAATATTGTAAGTTGTTGGGTAAAAGGAAAGATAATTGTTTTATGGGTGTTCAGAGAAGACTGTACCACTAATATGAGGGCTGCTGAAACTTGTTCAGGGCTACTTCCTACTTTGTTCAGAGATACTTAACCAACTCTCACCTGTGGTTTCAAGAAGCTGTAGCGTGTGTAGGGGTCATACCCAAGTACACCTTTTTACCGGATGGGCTGAACCAAGTTCAGAACCTCAAGCCCATTCATGCGCTACTCCAAACAAGTGAAGGCTTCCCTGGCAGAATAGGTGAATGTCAACAGTTTGTTAAAATGATTCACAAAAGCAACAGAAGCAGGTGCTATAGCGTGCTTAGAGTTTGGGTGGACATCAAAGATAGCAAGGTCATCTGCTATACTCCAAGACATCACCCATCATCTTGGCTTTGTCTTGCCAATGGATTCCCATGACTCTGGAAAAAAGAGTGAGGCCAACCACTTTACACAACTCTGCCTCACTTAAATCTAATTTAAGTGCAAATCAAAATATGTCATCCATATCCTTTTACAATTTTTACCCACTTGAAAGTCCTGGAGTGATAGGCAAGTGACAAACAGCAGGTGCTGCAGTAGAATTCAGCAACCCCTGCTTGTCAGAGCACTCTTTTTAAAGGAGGGCACTGTTTACCTCCTGGTATAAAGAAGGAGCTACAGAAATTTCCCTAAAAATTATCTGCTTCACCTAAACCAGATCTGCTTAGCACAGCAGGTGGGAATTCCACCCTGCTGTCAAAACATTCAAAAACTTTTTCAAAGACAATTTCATTCATCATTGATATGTGAAATGCACACACATTTGTTGGCAACATGAAGTCTGGTAAACCTGAAAGATAAACATCTCTTTTTACAAAAGAACTCAACAGGCATCACATACAAATAGCAACCTGTAGTGAAATGACTCTGTAAGAAGGCAGATGAAATTCAGTTTATGCTGATAGTAACAATCCAAAATGCTCTTATTATGTCCTGAAGGCTATTTATGGACCCAACACGTATTGTGTATCTCAACTCCTCAGTGTTGAAGGAGCCATATTGCTTAGTGACAAGGATATGATCCTGGAGAGATGGTCTAAACACTTCCATGAATTCTTAACAGACCTGAATCAATCAATGATGATGTAACTGACTGTACACTTAAGGCTGAAATCAATATCTATTTAACTGAATTTTCAACTGAGGAAGAGGTTTTTGAATGCCCTTAGGCTCCTGTCATTTGGCAAACACCTGGTGCTGATTCTATTCGATCTGAGATTTACAAAGCAGAGGGTCCACAGCTCATACAAAAGTTGACTGAAATGTTCTGGATTATGTGGCAGGACCAGGTTGTTAATAGAGTAGGAAGATACTCCCCACCCATTAATAAACTTAACACATGGAGCCTGTAATCACATGGAGCCTGTGGTCACATGGAGCCTGGAATGGGAGGTCACATGGAGCTCGAAATGGGAGGAGTTTGCTCAAAGAGGAGAGAGAGAGAGAGAACATAAGCAGGCAGTGAGAGAAGGCAGTGTAGGGAGAGAGAATCAAGTTGTGAGTAGGAACAGCTGGCCCATGGAGCAGAGAGGAAAAGCAAGCTGTGAGTGGGCAGAGGGAGAAATTTGGGTAGGGGAGTTTGTTTTTTGGGGGAGGTCTGACAGAAAGATCATTTAAGATGTTGGTCCTCCCTTGATTAGTGATAAGAACTCCTTTAATCTTGCCTCCCTTTATTCTAATGATATCTCAAATAAATATTTTGATTTTGTCTTTGAGGGTGTTTATTATATTTTCCAAATTCACCCTGGAAAAATGCATGCATATTCATAGCAAGTGGAATGGGTATCTCATTGATATCATACAAGATTATGCCCCAGGAGCTTGAGGATGCCTCCACTGTCCTTCTCTAAAAAGGCAAAGGAAGTAAATTTTCCTGTGACAATCACAGGGGCATCTCTCAGTCATTTCTGGCAAGATTCTTTCCAGAGACTTCTTTCATACTTTAACCCACATACAATTAACATGTACCTGAGAGCCACTGTTGCTTTAGAAAGAGCCAAAGAATAGTGTATATGGTGTTTGCTGCTGCTAAGTCCAGGAGACATGGCAGGAGCAGAACAGATGTATCTATGCCATGTCCATCCAAAATTGTCAAAATTGGTTGCCCAGAGAAATTCATCAGTAGTGTATATCAGTTTTCTGATGTTATGCCTGCACAGGTTTGGGATAATGGACAATGCTCTCACAGTTTCCCAGCCACCAATGGAGTAATGTAAAGTTGCTCCTGGGGGGTAGAGCCAAGATGGCTAAGTGAGAGCAAGCAGTCACCTAAGCTCTTAGACAAACTCCTTCAGAGTACTCTAAAAAGAGAATCTGACCAAATTTTGGAGGTGCAGATTCCAATAGGAGACAGACTGTGGCAGATTCACAGCCCAGGACAGACTGGAAGGTTGACAGGAAGGATCTGTTCCATGGGGGTGAACCCACAGCACACAGCAAGCGTGTCCAGTGCAGCAGAGCAGGAGAGCCGAAGGGAAACCTGAGACAGCAGCAGATGGAACCAGCAGAACAGCAGTCCAGGGTGAGACACAAACAGAACTCAGTGAATGACAGCTGCTGAGCCCCAGATATTGGTCACAGAAGCTCCTGAGACTTTCAGCCTGCAGATTAAACATTTGTAGGTCACCTACTTGAACTTCCTGGAGCCAGGATGCTAGAGTGATCAGTAAATGCTCTCTCTTCCCCCCTTGATGACCTCAAAAGAACCATAAAATATTTGCCCAGAAAAATCCTCGATCAGTGGGAATAGCAGAGGGGACAAATAGTGCCATAACACCTGAGGATAGGAAAATAGCTAAGGGGGATTCCTCTTACTGTGGCAAGGGAAAAAGGAAAGGAGAGGGACCCCAGAGTGGTGGAAACTTGCACTAGGACCCAGGCAAGCCTCAGTGCTAGGTGAGAAGCCCCAGGAGAGGTGGAAACTCACACTAGGTTCTAGATGTTCCTCAACACTCCAGGGGAAATGTGAAGACAATAGGGCAGCTGGGTTCACCATCCCCTGAGCTTGCTTTTGGCTCAGTTCAGCTGAGGAGATCTCCCTTGACCAGAGTATCGCACCCCCACACTTAACAAGCTAACCCCAGGGCTGGTCGGGGAAACTCAAAACAAAAACCTGCTCTTAGCTTTTTCACACAAGTCGGCTCAACATCAATTCTGCAGCTTCTAACTGAATGAACCAGAAGCCACAACACACAATCACCATCATGAACAAGAAAAAGGAAAACAAGAGTCAAAAAACCATAGAATCTTTCTATGGGGACAAAGACCAAAACACAAATACCAAAGAGGTCAGTAGTGAGACTATACTTCCATCTGAAACTTCAGAAGGTACTATGAACTGATCATATGCACAAACAGCTCTCATGGAACAACTGAAGAAGGAAATGGAAAAATTGGCCAATGATTTTAAAAGTATGCAAAAGGACTTCACTGATGAGAACACCTTTTATAAAAGAAAAATTGAACAAATGGAAAAGGAAACACAAAACCTAACTGGGAAAATTCGATAAATTGGAAAATTGGAAAAGGAAGTACAAAAATTAACTGGAGAAAATAATTCCTTAAAAGGAACAATTGGACAGATTGAAAAGGAAGAAATCAAAGTTGTCTATAATCATATGAAAAAATACTCTAAATCAGTTTTGATTAGAAAGATGCAAATCAAAACAGCTCGGAGGTACCACATCACACCTATTAGATTGGCAAACATGACAGAACAGGAAAATGGATGGAGGCGATGTGGGAGAGTTGGAACACTAATTCATTGTTGGTGGAGCTGTGAGCTCATCCAACTATTCTGGAGAGCTGTTTGAAACTATACCTAAAGGTCTACAAAAATGTTTATACCCTTTGACCCAGCAATATCACTTCTAGTACTGTATCCCCAAGAGATCATAAAAATGGGAAAGGATCCCACATATACAAAAATATTTATGGCAGCACACTTTGTAGTTGCTAAAAACTGGAAATCAAGGGGATACCTATCAATTGGGGAATGGCTGAATAAACTATGGTATATGAATGTAATGGAGTACTATTGCACCATAAGAAATAATGAACAAGAAGACTTCAGAGAGGCCTGGAAAGACTTATATGATCTGATGCAGAGCAAAAGGAGCAGAACCAGGAGAACTTTGTGCACAGCAATGACCACAATGTGGGAGTGTTTTTTCTGGTAGACTTGAATCTTCATAGCAGTGCAAGGAAATGGTCTTCTGGGGCAAAATGCCTTTCACATTCAGAGAAAGAACTATGGAATTCAATTGCAGAATGTAGCAGATCATTGTGTGTGTGTGTGTGTGTGTGTGTGTATGTGTGTGTGTGTGTTATGTTTTGGTTTGTTATATGATTTCTCTCATTTATTTTAGCTAATCTACACAGCATGACTATAGTGAAAATGTGTTCAATAGGAATGTATGTGCAGATCCTATATAGAATTGTATGCTGTCTTGGGGAGGGTGGTGGTGGGGCAGGTAGGTAGAGGGGAAAAAAATCTAAGTTTTGTGGTAGTGATTGTAGAACATCAAAAATAAAAACAATTTGCTCCCATTCTTTTAAGCACAATATTTGCAGCAATGTTGTAAAATAGCTTCAACAAGGACAAAATTGATATCAAGATGATCTACTGCACTAACTGAATTATTTAACTTAAAAAGGCTGTAAGTTAAGAGTAAAGTAGAGAGAGAGTTGGTACATGATTTTTTTTGGGTTATTATTGTTTGCAGATGACTCTGCACTCAGTGCAGCCTCTGAAGCTGAGATGCAACAAAGTATGGATCAATTATCTGCTGTTTGTGCTTTTGACTTAACAAATAATACCAGGAAATTACAGGTTTTCCATCAGCAAGCATCATACCCATCTATACATGGAATCTTCAGTTATGGAGAAATATTGAATATTATGGATAAGTTCACTTACCTTGGCAGTATACTTTCCAGGGATGAAGTTGACATATGCATTGCCAGTGCTAGCTCAGTTTTTGGGAGACTCCAAAGGAAAGTGTGGTAGAGAAGCACTATATATATATATATATATATATATATATATATATATATATATATATATATATATATATATACTATATATTAAAATGAAGATTTATTGAGCCACTATGCTGACTTCATTGTTGTACATTTATAAAACTTGGACAGTGTGCTAGTAACATGCCAGAAAACTGAATTGCTTTCATTTGAATGGTCTTAGGAAGTTTATGAAAATCATCTGGCAAGATAAAGAACTAGACCCTGAGGTTCTTTCTAAATACAAACTGCCAAGCATTCAAACTCTACTGCAGAAAGCACAATTCCAATTGACTGGCCATGTTGTTCGAATGTCAAATATATGTTTGCCTAAAAGACTATTTTATGAAGAACTCACACAAAGTAAGTGCTCACACAGAGTTCACGAGAAGTGATACAAGGACACTCTCAAGATTTCTCTGAGGGACTTTGGAATCAATTGTAAAACATGTGAGACACAAGGGAAGGACCACCCAGCATGGTGTTCCTGTATCAGAGAAGACATTGGCCTCTATGAAAAAAGAAGAATCATAGTAGCTCAAAAGAAATGTGAGGTGCACAGATTTAGAGATGCTGGATTTGAAATCAGGTCTTCTTGACTCCCAGTCCAGTGCTATATCAACTATATCTAAATCATATGTTGTGCTTTTTGTTAAAATGATCTATTATGCTTATCATTTTTCAATATTGAAACAATATTGCAATAAATTATATTTTTAAAAGGATAATAGTTTTATTGGTTGTTTGATAAAAGGAAACATAATGGATGAAATCTTGTGAGAGACAGTATTTTTATTTATTATGTTCTGAAGTATTTGTAATTCTTAAGCCATTTCTATGTATTTTTTTGTTCAAGATCAGTCAGTTTTACTTAAGGATAATTGACATGTCCTTTTCATTTCATGTTTTGCATCTGTTCTGCCAAATCTTTTATTTCTGTACTTTTTCCAGTTCTGAATGTATAGAGGCCATGAAAGAGAAAATAGTAGATTCATAAAACAAAAACAAAGATGAGGAAGAAAATTTGACGGAGGAGATGTGAAATACAAGCTTCATCTGGAAGAAAAAAAGGAAAAAAAAATCAAAAGAATAAAAAAATGGAAAAGACAATGACCTAGCTTATCAGATATCTATACTGCTATGAAGTAGTAATTATCAAAGCAATCTGGTATTGGCCAAGAAATAAAGGGTGGACCAGTGAAATAGATAAGACAGACAGTACATATTAGTAAATAACCATAGAAATCTAGTGTTTACTCAATCCAAAGATCCAAGCTTTTGGGAAAAGGACTTGTAATTTAACACAACCTGTTGGGAAAACTGCAAAATAGTTTGGTAGAAACTAGGTATGTAGGTCAACATTTAACACCACATACCAAGATAAGACCAAAATGGGTACATGATTTACAAATAAAGGATGATACCATCAGCAAATTAGGGGACCATGGAATAATTAATTTGCCAGATTGGAAAAGGGGAGAATTTGGGACAAAATAAGATATAGAGAGCATTACAAATTGTAAAATGGATAATTTTGATTGCATAATATTAAAAAGGGTTTACAGAAACAAAGAAATGCAACTAAGATTTGAAGGAAAACAGACAACTAGGAAAAATGTTTATATCAAGTATCTCTGATAAATGTCTCATTTTACAAATATATAGGGACCTGAGCTAATTTATAAGAATATAAGTCATTCTGCAATTGATAAAAGATCAGAACATGTGAATAGTAGAGATGTATCCCAAAGAGATTGTTAAAATCGGAATAGGTCTCACATGTACAAAAATATTTATAGCAACTCTTTGTGTGGTGGCCAAGAATTGGAAATCAAGGGAATGACCATCAATTGGAGAATGATTGAACAAGTTGTGGTATATGAATTTGATAGAATACTACTGTGCTGTAAGAAATGATGAATAGTTGGTGTTCAGAACAGCCTGGAAAGACTTATATGAACTGATGCTGAGTGAAATGAGCAGAACAAGGAGAATATTATACACAGTAACAGTGAGGACTGTTTCTGGTAGACTAAGCCCTTCTCAGCAATGCAAGGACGTAAATCATTCTCAAAGGAATCTTGAGGTAAAATGCCATCCACATCCAGAGAAAGAACTATGAAATCAGGACACAGAATGAAGTAGACTATTTTCTCTTGTGTTATGCTTTGTTTTGTTTTCCTCATGGTTTCTCCCATTCATTTAAATGTTCCTATGCCACAAGACTAATGGGAAAATGTATTTAATAAAAATTCATGTGTAGAACCCATGTAAGATTGCATGCTTTCTTAGGGAGGAGGAAGATAGGGAGTAGAAGAAAATTTAAGACTTATGGAAGTGATTGTTGAAAACTGAAAAAAATAAATTAATCAAAGATATGATCAGGCAATTTTCAGATGAAGAAAGCAAAACTATATAGTCATATGAAAAAATACAATCACTTTTGAATAGGGAAATGTAAATGAAAACAACTCTAAAGTATCACCTTACATCTATCAAATTGACTAATATGGCAAAAAGGAAAATGATAAATATTGGACGAGATGTGGAAAACTGGGAGACTAATGTATTGTGGGTGCACTTGTGAACTGATCCAACCATTCTGGAGAACAATTTCTATCTATGCCCAAAGAACTATAAAACTGTATATTTTTTGATCCAATAAAATCAATGTCAGTTCTCTATTCAAAAGAGATCAAAAAGGGGGTGGGGAAGAACTCTTTTCACAAAAATATTTATAGAAGTTCATTTTGTGGTAACTAAAAATTGCAAATTGAGATTCCCATCAATTGATGAATAGGTGAACAACTTGTGGTATATATTTGTAATGACATATTGCTGTGCTATAAGAACTGACAAGCAGGATGCTTTCAGAAAATTCTGGAAAGTCTCACATGAACTGATACAAAGTGAAGTGATCAAAATCAGGAAAACACTGTACACTGCAGCAGCAATATTGTGTGGTGAACTGAATGGCTTAGCTGCTATCAGCAATACAATGATCTGTATGTGTTCATTCTTTCTTGCTGAAGAAGACCATGCCATCAGAGAAATAATGACATGACTTGCACTTGACTTTGTTTTGAGTGAGGGAGGGCTGTGCAGGTCACCAGCCTCACTTCTCTCGAGAGACATCGGAGTCCAGTGACCAGATATTCATCAGGATGACTGGAGATGACCTAGGATGAGGCAATTGGGGTTAGGTGACTTGTCCAAAGTCACACAGCTAGTGAGTGTCAGGTGTCTGAGGTGAGGATTTGACTTCTGCACTGGTGCTCTATCCACTGCACCACCTAGGCTGCCCCAGTACAATGATATAAAACAATTCCAAAAGATTCATGATGAAAAAACTTGATATACCTCCCAGAGAAAACTTATATTATCTGAATATAGACTGAAGCATACTGCTGATTATCCTTCCTTCTTTCCTTCCTTTTCCTTACTCCTCCCTTCCTTCCTTCCTTCCTTCCTTCCTTCCTTCCTTCCTTCCTTTCTACCTTCCCTCCTTCCATCCTACCTTCCTTCCTTTCTTTTGTTCTTTTTCCTATTTGTTTGCACAAAATTAATGATGTGGAAATGTTTTACATGCCTGCACATGTATTATTTATATCAGATTGCTTATAGTCTCTGGGAGGGGAAAGGACAGGAAGGGAAGGACAGAATATGGAAGACAAAATTTTAAAAATGTAAAAATTATTTTTATATGTAATTGAGGGGAAAAAGTTATTATTTTTAAAAAACTTGGGGCTTTCTCCCATCTCCACAGGTCTATACCCTCAAACTTCAGGGGATAATGCATAAAGGAAATCAGTCCAAGGTGACAAATATTACACTTATGAAATTAACTGACCAAACAGAATTCCTACTTAACCTTTTCCTCCTGTTCTAGGAATCTACATTGTCTTGATGGTGGGGAAATTAAGTTTAATCCTGTTAATCAGGATTTGTTTCATACTTCACGCTCCATGCACTATTTCTTTGACAGTCAGTAACTTTTGCAGTAGAGCCAAGATGGTAGTGTAGAAGCAGGGACCTACTAGAGGGCTCCCTCTAAAAACCTGTAAAAATGGTTCTAAACAAATTCTAGAGCAGCAGAAGCCACCAAAGTACAGACTGAAGCAAAGTTCCATCCCAAGACAATCTGGAAGTTTGACAGGAAGGGACTACCACACCAAGCTGGGAACAGAGCACAATTCAGTGTAGGCAGAGCTGGAGTAGGCCTTAAGGGATGGAATTGCTGCAGTTTCCAGACTTCTCAACTGACAAATGTTAAAGACAGCTGCAAGGGTCACTGGGAAGGGTCTCACCTGACTGAGAGGGGAGCATGGTCTGCTCTCCGTCCCAGCCCTGCCTCCAGTCCCAAGGTGGCAGCAGCCACTATTGAAGCAGAGGCTACTTCTGGAGGCCTATACTTAACAAAGAGCACAAAAGTAAAGGAATTGTTTGAGAAAATGAGCAAATGGGAGAAAATGAAACAGATTATAGATTCTTACTTTCTCAGTGAAGCAACATTTTTTTACATCTTTAGTGATGAGGGGGATCAAAACATATAAACAGAAGAAGACAGCAAACCTAAAGCTCCTGCATCCAAAGCCTCCAAGAAAAATATGAATTGGTCTCAGGCCATGGAAGAGCTCAAAAAGGATTATGCAAATCAAGTAAGAGAGGAAGAGGAAAAATTGGGAAGAGAACTGAGAATGTTGTAAGAAAAATCATGAAGAACAAGTCAACAGCTTGCTATAAAGGAAACCCAAACAATCCTAAGAAAATAACACCTTTAAAATTAGATCAACCCAAATGGTAAAAGAGGTCCAAAAGACCAATGAGGACAAAAAATGACTTCAAAAGCTAAATGGGTCAAATGAGAAAAGAGGTTCAAAAAGTTCAGTGAACTAAATAATTCTTATAAATTAGAATAGAGAAAATAGAAGCTAATGCCTTTATTAAAAAGCAAGAAATTACAAATCAAAACCAAAAGAATGAAAAAATAGAAGCCACAGTGAAATATCTCATTGGAAAAAACAACTGACCCTCGAAAATAGATCCAGGAGAGATAATTTAAAAATTTTTGGACTTGAAATCCTTGATCAAAAGAATAGCCTAGATATCATTTTTCAAGAAACTATCAAGGAAAATTTCCCTGATGTTCTGGAACTAGAGGGTAAAATAGAAATTGAAAGAATCCACCAATAAACTATTAAAAGAGATCCCAAAAGGAAAACTCCTAGGAATATTATAGTCAAATTCCTGAATTCCCAGGTCAAGGAGAAAATATTCCAAGCTGCCAGAAAAAACAATTCAAGTATTGTGGATTCCTTTATTGATGCATTCTATTGTGATTGAAATTAAGGTCAACTGAGGCACAAGGTTTCCCAAGGAATTCAATTTATTGGTAACTCTAGCAATTACCAATAAAAGGGGTTTCTTGACTCCTCAGTCAGTCATAATGCCCTAAGATATGTCTTTCTATCCTTCATATGATTTTGTTAAGTACAAGAGAACAAACAATGGGAAACATAAAAGTGTGATTGATTACAAAGTCTGAAGTGTCATAGATGATGGAGAACAATATAGTTGTATGGAAGTCAGGAAGGCAAGACTATCAGTAAACCTCCATCAGTCTTGCTGCTATGGAAATCTCATTGTTGGTATCCACCTGCATGGTTAGTTAGAGTCACAGTAGTAAAAGTCCAGAATTTCTTGAATGACAGCAAGGTATGGAGAATTTATATATTTTATGGGACCCAACCTGCATCTTGCAATGCTTGTTAGTAAGACAGCGAAGCTCCATTAATTGTATATGGGCAATGAAAAGAATAGAGATAATATATTTATTTGGATTAACATGATTTATGGTACAGCAGAACTCACAGAAGAAAGCTGAAACTCTGAACTTAACTCAGAAACAAAAAACATGGCCTAAGTGATTTCTTAACACATATCATAAGAGATGGATTTAATACAAAATGGAATCAAAATCAATTTTTCTCAATTCATAGATTGTATGTACAATGACAAATACCATACCATCTACACTTAGGAGAGGGAAAAGAGCGTAGCAGAAGGACACATGGCATAGTAAAAGGCATGTTAGCCCTGACAGTAGCACTTTTGATTAGTAAAAACCTGATAGTTCTCAAAAACATAAGGTAACTATCTTTTAAGTGGCTATTGGAAACATTTTCTCATGCCAGCAGATGAAGGAGTAAGAGCCATTTGATTGAACTGCATTTCAAAATGAAAAATAATGACGTTAAAAAAATGACGGGTGTGTGTGTGTGTGTGTGTGTGTGTGTGTGAGTGTGTGTGTGTGTGCGTATCTGTGTGTCTGTGTGTAGTCTTCCAGTTTCTCAGAGAGTATTAAAAGAATAGGCTATATCTAATAAAGAAGAAGATATATGCTCATGGAATGAATGAAAAGTTGAATTTGGTACCCTCAATCTACCCCTTTGCAGCCATTTTCAATGTTCAAAACTCATGGAGCAATTTTCCCCTTCTTTCCTGTTTTCATAGCATTTGATCATGGAGGAAAGATTTAGCTCTCATTCTAATTATCAGGGATGTTACTAGGGGCATTATTATTAGGTACTCAAGATTACATAATTTCTTCTTCTCTGGAGAGCCTATCTTCAAGTGTTACATAGCCCAAGGGGATCTACTGTACTCAGTTATCTCCTTGGAGTACAACTATTTCCAAGTGACAAATAGAAATGCTTCTTCTCCTAAAGTGGACAGCCCAGGGTAATTTGTATAGGTTACTGGACAGAGCCCTACAGTAGACAAAAGAGTACATGGATTCTTCTCTGGAAAGTGTCATTTATAAGGAACTTAACTGAGAGGAAAATAACTTTCCTTTAGTCTCAGTGTCCTTGTTGTAAGAGGATAATTTCTGCCATGTCTAACTCAGGTCATTCTGAGTATCAAACTAATTGAAAATGTCACGTAAGCTAAAATGATTTATTAAAGTGATGTAAATATTACATGCTTTAATATATGGAGAAAATCCATTCTTTAGGTTTCATCTTCGCAAAGCAGACCATAGCCTTCTTTACTCTTCACAGGATTCAGGTAAGTACTCAAATTCCACCAGTATTCCACAATGTTAGAAATAAGAAATAATTTGGGGAAGAGAATGACATACTCACCTTTAAGTAGAGCTGCCCATGCCTCAAATGTATTTAGCTACAATTTTAACTCATTTCATAACTTATTTCATAATAAAATGAAATAAAAGATAGGCTTTACCTTTTAGTACATTTAATGAAAGTCACTTGATGACTAATATTCTCTTCTCTCTTTTAAATATTTCTTATTTCGGCATCATATATGCTATTTTTTTTCTGTCTTTAGATTGGTGGCTCAAATATCATCCCATCTTCATAATGTTCCCTGCAGCCCCTTCTCTCCTGATAGAATAGTAAGTGAAACTGAATATCATTTCAGTCATTCCTCATTTTAGCCAATGAATTTCAATGAGTTCAGGAATTCTTAAATCATGTTCATTTTTTTCCTTAGCTTCTCTAGGTCTAATAGACTTACACAGATTCTGTTCAGCTGTTACTTAAGGGAGGCAATAGGATGTCATTGTAAAAACCAATAAGCAGCAGAATGTGAAACTTAATTCCAAATGGTTCTGTAAAAATCTTCATCCTTATGAAGAACCACAATGACAGTTTCCTTCTAACCTGTGTTGAATCCATATTCTTAAATTGGACAATATGAGTGATTTTTAAAAATATATTTTGATAAGTACATTTCAGTGAAATTTGTTTAAATTGTTATTCTGCAAATTGTATTTTATTTTATGCATTTAAAAACGTTATTTGGGGAATAGGCTCTACCAGAATGTAGAAGACATGTATAATCTTTAAAAACAACCCCGATATAGAATAAAACATATGATCACTCAAGAGGTATCACAAAAGCCTCAGAAAAATGAGTCTTAAAGGACAATGGACCATCTAATATTAGTGATATTTGCATGTGTGTCTTATGTTACAAAAGAGATGGCCCCCTGAATATTTACATGAAAATTGCATTCTGCTGAATAACAGCATATTTCCCTCCAAACAAAATTAATAACTCTGTGTGCTTCTTGATTTCGTAGTGATGTTTTGTTATAACTAACTATGGTTCATTACAAGTGCCTTTAATTTCTATTAGCTTTCATGTTTTTATCATTGGCTAGAAAATGCACCATAAAAGTCACTAAGAAAGTTTAAATTGGAGATGGAGTAAAATGAATGTTTGATTGATCTCAGGAAATGTGAATTGGAATCTTGACTTAGGCTCCTTCTAACTATGAAACTCAGGTTAAGTCATTTAAACCCCCACTTCCTTTATCTATAAAAACTAGATGACAATATTTGAAGTACTTAGCTCAATAGGCTGTTTTGAAGAAAGAGATTTATAAAGTCCTAAGTACAAGAATTATGTTTATTATCTATTGTGAATCACTTAGAAAAACAAAGGACTCTTGATTAACAGATTCCGTATCGATCCCTTTAAAAAGCAAATCTATTACATATACTTTTCCAAATTTCCTTTTTTTTTTGCATAATGAATACTTTGTGGCACTGAGGCAGATGAGTGCATTTAAAAAGTTAATAATCAAAGGAATGTCAGGTTTTCTAAATGAGGTGTACTGTAACATAGTTACTCATGAATTCATGTTACAAGTATATGGTAGAAATCATTTGCAACACAGGAAAAGACCCACTCTCCCTTGGAGATTTTTGTCATTGCAAAAGGGAGTTAAATCAGGAGACCACTTCTCAATGAATTTCCCCTTCACAGCCCCCCACCCCTGTACCAATTACCTTCAAAACTTACAGAGTAGAATGGACAGAGGGTACAGACAAGGAAGAAAACAAGCGTTCCTAACTATGCACAAGACACTGTGCTAAGTGCTTTAAAATATTATCTCATTTGCTCTTCAAAACAAATCTTTGAGATTGATGCTCTTGAGGAAACTCTTACAGACAGAGGTTATGTGACTTTCCCAGGGTCCCATAGCTAATAAGTGTCTAAGCATGGATTCAGACTCAGATTTTGATTATAAGATGAGCACTCCTAGTAACCTCCAAAAAGCAGCGAGAAGGGGGTGAGGTTTTAAAATAAGTGCAAAGAAGTGTCTATTCCTTTTTTTTATTTATGAAGTATAAAGTTCTCCATTTAAGTTGAAATTTTTGGGCAGCTAGTCATTGGCCATACCCCTCGTAGCCTTTTGAAAAGTAAGACACTCTATAGGAAGGTAATCAAGATGAGACAAAGCTGAGCAAGGTGAGCACTAGAAGCTGAGAAGAATATGCTCTTCTCCTCTTAGGGAGGAATGGGGTTTCCTCTTTCTTTACTATGTATTGGTCATGGAACCATAAAAAGTGACTCAGGAATGGAATAATGTTCAACAAAGATTAGACCCTGTGGAGTGTATTGTCCAGTAGAGATGCAAGCCCTAGGAAGGAGCAGTGAGGATAGTTGGAGAACAGAAAGGAAATCATGACCTTATACTATCAGAAACCAAAGTTGACTACACTATGCTTTACCTAAGTAAGCACCACTATCATAAAGCTCTTGCTTTTCCCACTGATGGGCTCTGGATTTGTGGAAGAGTCTGCCCCAGATTATAGGATGAATGCGTGTTGCTTTTGTTTAAACTAGACAATTTGATATAATGCCTTTGTTTATGGTTTGTACCCACTGGTTTATAATCAAACGAAATTGAGCCAGTGAAGAATCATCAGTAATTGCTTTAAGAGTTACACGCCAAAGGGTGCCTTGAACCTGGGATAGTTATCCTCCTGAAGACACCAATCTCTGAAGAAACCAACTTATGAGGGCAAGCTGGAGGATGGGGGGGACAGTAATCTCCTTAATGTCAGATAAGGGAATGATATTTATATGGTGAGTTACAAAAGAAAACAGACCTCAGGAACTGTTTCCATTGCCTTTAGGGGGTGCAGGGATTTAGGAAGAAGTTGCAAAGGAAATTGCTATATGAATGGAAAGAACTGGCATCACTGGCTTATCTCTAGCAGGTTTCTCCAAGGGAGGTAGAGAATGTAAGAAAGGTAGAAATAAAAATGTGTTTGACTGGAAAATAGTGAATGATTTTAGGAAAACTATACAAAATAATGAAAGATAAGCAGGTATGTGACCTGGTAGATAAAGAAAAAATAATATTTTATTTTGGCAACAAAGAGGTGATAAATAAGATATAATCAATCAATTTTGGAAGTAGAGGACAAATGTAGAAAATTATCTAAGGCCAGATAGAGCACTTCTGTAAAAGCCATGATTGTGCAAAGAAAAATCTGGAAGCTGTTTCCCTTGTTGAGAAACATAAAAAGTGTCTCTTCCCTCTTTAGTTGGCACTGAGATATCAAAGATAAGTTTTTTGTTTCTTATATTTCAGAATTTCAGATACTTTTTTCCCTACTGGTTGTTTCTGGAATTACTAACATTCTTTTTATCTTCTATTTCCTTCTTCAGCTGTTCCAAGAGAGCTGCTTGAGCTTGCGAGAAGTTCATAGTCCCTTCTGAAGTTTCAGATGGAAGTGCAGTCTCTGCTCTGACCTCCGGTGTTTCTGTTTTGGTCCTTATCCCCATAGAAAGATTCTATGGTTCTTTCGCCCCTCTGCTTTTTCTTGTTCATGATGTTGATTGAGTGTTGTGGCTTCTGGTTCTTTCAGTCAGAAGGTACAGAACATTTTGCTGAGCTGATATGTGAAAAAGCTGAAAGCAGATTTTTGTTTTGTGTTTCCCTGATCAGCCCTGGGGTTAGCTTGTTAAGTGTGGAGCAAGAGTGGTCTGGTCACAGGAGATCTCCTCAGCTGAACTGAGGCAAAGGCAAGCTCAGGGGATGGTGATCCCAGCTGTCCTATTGTCTTTCTGATTCCCCTGGATAACTGAAGCAAGACTAGATGCTAATGCGTGTTCCCACCCCTCCTGGGGTTCCTCTCCTGGTGGTGAGGTTTGCCTGGGTCCTAGTGCGAGTTTTCTCTACCTTGGGACCTCTGTCCTTCTGGTTTGCCTCCGCCATAGTAGGAGGAATCCCCTTTACCTATTTTCCTAGCCTCAGGTGTTATGAGACTATTATTGGCCCCTTTGCTGTTTTCACTGATCCAGGATTTTTCTGGGGAAATATTTTATGGTTCTTTTGAGGTCATCAAGGGGGGAGGAGAGAGCATTTACTGATCTCTCCGCCATTCTGGCTTTTGGATGTTCAAGTAGGTGACTTACCGAAATTTAATCTTCAAGCTGAAGATCTCAGGAGTTGCTGTGCTGATATCTGGCACTCGGTGGCTCTCACTGGCTCGGTTTGGCTTGTCTCCTGCCCTCGGTGCCACTTTGCCGGTTCAGCTCAACACTCTGAGGTTTCTCGGGTCCCTTCCACTCTGCTGTGCTGGCCGCACTGCGCTGTGCTCTGTGGGCTCATCCCTGTGGAACAGATCCTTCCTGTGGACCTTCCAGTCCAACCTGAGCTCCAAATCTGTCACAGTCTGTCTCCCACTGGGTCCTGTACCTCCAAAATTTGGTCAGATTCTCCTTTCAGAGGTATCCGAAGGAGTTTGTCTAAGAGCTTAAGGGAGTCATTGCTCTAACTCTGCCATCTTGGCTCTGCCCCCATTACTAATATTCTTTAAAAAATTTTTCCATTGAAACTTCTTGGCAAATTAACTCATATCCAGAATTTCATTCAGACTTTGTTCCAGATAGTTTTTTTAATCTTTTGTAATTCTTCATGATTGCATTTCATCAAAAACATTTCAGTTTGAACTTTAAATTTGCCAGATTCTGATCGAAAAGATGAAAGTTAATCAGGTTAAATGATCAATTTTCTCAACTACTAGGCTTTTCAATTAGTAGATACTCATTAAAATTTCCCTGAGGGAAAAATGATGAATTACTACAAATTGCCAGACTGACCCACATGTTTCAGTTTTCAATAATTTGTCATCTTCTATGACTATGCATTTCTACAGACCACTCTTCCATTCTTAAAGTACTCTTACCTCCCCAACTCTGATTCTAATATTCTCTAGTTTCCTTTAAAACTTAACTCAAGTGTTACTTATAATAAAATTTTCCTGATCTCCCTTAGTAGTTAATGCTGTCTCCCACAGTGACTATTTAAAAATATTTTTAATTTTAAAAAGAAGATGGAATGTTGTGCATGAAGAACAGCTAATAGGCCAATTTGGTTATATTGTAAGACATGTGATAGGGAGATATGTCCAATGGTAAAATTGAGTGGATCAAGATCTTGTAAGTGTGTGGCCATTCTTTACCAAAGACATTGAGTGCATTGATAGATAGAATGATTCATTACAATATGTTGTATTTTACTATTTATGCATTGATTTTAATATAGTACCTATGGTATTCTTTCTTTCATTGTTTTGTTAAACAGATGGTTATTTTAAGTTAATCTAAACACATCATTATTGAGAGCGGCCGTTTTTGAGGGAAGAGAAGAGAACAAGCAAAGAAAGAAATGTAGCATTTTCTCTGTGCCAGACACTAGGCTAACCACTTTGAAAAATACTCTCTTTTGGCATCCTCACTGTGATACTATTTTCCCCATTTAATAGCTGAAGAAACTGAAGCAAAGAGAGGGTAAGTAACTTGCCCAGGGTTAGCAGCTAGTAGTATCTGAGGACAGATATGTTCTTAGGTTTTCCTGACTTCTGATCCAAAACTCTGTCTACGGCTCCATCAACTGCCTCTAATTATGCTCTGTATTGGTATTTTACAGTGTATGTGGTAGGTCAATTGGGAATATATTGAATTGGGGCTTAAAAGTTAGAATGGTGAATAGGGAAAGTACATTTCTCCTCAATAGGATTAACGTTAAGACACTGAGAGAATGTAACTATAACCATGTGGTAGTGATCTGTCGCTGGCAATCTGAACCTTCTAGGGTGAAAGCAGGATGTAGTGACCGAAATACCTCAAGAGAGTTTGTGGGTTTTGCCACAGAACATTCAAAGGGGAAACATATTGTGTGACACTGGTGGATGGCTAATTCACATGTGACTTTTTCTATTCCCTACTGTTTGTCCAATAGTGTCAAAATTGATATGATTTTCTTTCTCCTGCATTTTGTCCACTTCTAGTCACTGGACAAGTATCTCACTTCTCTAATAGAAACAGAAAAGTAATGTTTATAGAGTCTACAAATTGTTATTAGAACCACTTGTTTAATTTTCAGGAAATTTTACTGTCACTGAAAATTTGAAGGAGCCATATAAGATGGATGACCATATTAAGTTTTTGTTTCATGGTTTGTCATGACTAAATAATTCATCACAAAATGCCCAACTTTCTGTACTTACGAAGATTGATCCTCAGAAATAATATATAGTCTATTTCCATACTTGAACCTTTTCCAGCTTGGCAGAACCTGTCAATGTTTGTCTTTTCCTGGAATAGCCTTTGGGAACTCAGGGTGACCTAACACAATAACGAAGTCTCCAGGAAGGCTTTGTGCAGTATAGGAGACTAAAATCATCATTAATGAGACAACAGTGCCTCCACAACAATGATGCAGAAACAAATCAATCAGTTTCAAAACATTACCATATAACCATGTTTGCCTACAGTGACTCACCTTTTCCCTGCTGACTCAATCCTCCCCACCACCTTCCCAATTTTTTCCTACTTTATTGCTTTTTGCATGAATTGCCAATAAGAACTAATTCCACATTGAATTTATGTTAGAAAGATTCACAAATTAGAGATACCACTGGCACTTTCTAATTTTCAGAGAACTATGTGATCATCATAGTGAGGAAACTGTGTGTGAACTTAATATTGGGTTCCTATTAGGTCCAATATCCATATAATATTTGAAACACTAGTTTTACTTTGTCAAGTGTTGATATATTTCCTAGGAAATCAAGACATAATTTTCAAGTACATTTATATGGCTCAGCTGATTTTCTTTTATGTTTTGTAAATGTCTAGGGCTATATAATGAAAGCAATGGTATTCAGCATTTGGTTATCTGTAGCTCACTGATCTCTGTCTTGTCTGTGAGGATTTGATTTGTGACATGGTTCTCTGCTGCACTTGCGTTTTAGTACAGGATTGCCCTCTGTGGAGTATTAACATCTACTTGTTTTTCTAGTATCTTCTCAAAGGAATCTTACTCCAGCACCTGTAGCAATATGTTTTGGTGGTGTTAATAGGGAGATTCAATGCATGTGGGTGGGAGATGATTAAATTAATCAACCACCTTTCCTCCCATCAAGATGATCTAGCCCAGATACCTTTAGCAGGTAAGAACACCTCTATTAAATTAATCAATCAAAGGCATTAAACTAAATGCAATAATTGCTCAATTATCAATTTTGTAGGAGTGAAATCCACTGAATGAAATGAAATGAGGCTGCATGATATGTGTATTGGGATTGACCTAAGAGCCTCCATGATGCCCTGTGGATCTTACATAAAATAGCAAACTATTTCACACACTATCATTCCAGTAATAAGCTGAATTGGAGAGAGCAGTGAGAGGAATTATGACCTGAGAATAGTTGCTGGACCAAGGGTTGAAGGTGGAAGAAGTATCAGGGAGAAAAATCTCTCTCTTTACCATTCCTCCTCAAATCAGAAAATTATTTTGTGAACTTTGTGTAACTTTGGAAGGTTTTGGACTTCCATGGGTATTCTAACACTGCCCCTAGAAGAATGGTAATTGATGATAGTATCTGCGTTGGGAGGCAAGAACATATCAGACACTAAAATAAAAGTCAGATTCAGGACTAGCCAGGGAGTCCAAAATGAAACCACAACATGCCTAAGGAGAACGTGATGAGAATCTCATTAAGAAGAGTAAAAAGGACTTCTACCAGCCAAAGTAGTGAATTACTCCTTTGCCACATGTACTCTATAAACCTGAGCCCATTTTCTTCTCAACTTTTGAGGTACATGAGTGAGGTTACCAGTGATTTGGAGGGATGACATTAATTATTCTTGCCACTTTAGGGGCATCTAGGTGGCACAGTAGATAGTGTGCCAAGCTGGATTCTGGAAGACCTGAGTTCAAATATGACTTCAGGAACTTACTAGCTGTGTGACCCTGGTCAAGTCATTTAACTGTTTACCTCAGTTTTCTCATATGTCAAATGGGCTTGAGAAGAAAATGGTAAGCCAAGTGGCTTACCTTTGCCAAGAAAATCCCAAATGGCATCACAAAGAATTGGCTACAACTGAATAATGACATCATACCAATTGGTAAATACCAATTTCTAAAATCTAGATTACCCTGGCTGTTTATTGATTACAACTGATAATTAATGGTGGGACCACATTGGTGTGGGATCATGACAAACAGCCTTGGAAAAAAATAACTCCTTAGGTGGACTCTTAAGTACACTAGAGGAGAAGCAGCTGACTGAGATTCAGGGGCAACTTTGTTTGAGAATGAGGAAGTAGCTCTAGAGGTTGTGCTACAAATGGATTGGATTTGTAAGTTCCAATTCCCTCCCCCTTAAAGCAACTAGCAGGATGATCTAGTGCATATATCTTATATTCTTATATTTACCCAGTTATTTATGTGGTGCTTCCTCCATTAAATTGTGAATTCCTTGAGAGCAGGGATTTATTTTTACTTTCTTTTTGTCTCTTGCACTAAGTGCAGATGCTTAAATATTGATGACAGCTTGACTGAATAGCACAACATGTTTCCCCCTTGATTAGTCCAGTCCCAGGTAAAATTTTAATGGACAAAAGCTGTCTTTAGCATTCTCCACTTTACGCTATGCCTATCCTTTCTGTACTTTAACTTCTTGGTTTCAGTTTCTTCATCTGTAAAATTAGGAGGTTGAAGTAGAAGATTGCTATGGTAATTCCTACCTTTTACATCTATGGTAAGGGCATAGAATAAATCTTACAATTTGAAAGGACCTTGGAAATTATGAAGGAAAACTCCTTACCTCATGCTTAAATATCCTCTAAATATCACTATCACTTCCACTTGATCATTCAGCATCTGTCCAGACACCTTCATTGAGAAGAATTTGTTACCTCATATGAATGTTTATCCTATGACTGGACAGTTCTTAGCTCACATTAGCCAAGCTTTGTGCTTTTTGTTATCTGAATGACTGTGAGATCATAGCTGATATAACTGCTTTCTTCATAGGTTTTGGCTTTCTAAAATAAGTTTTCTTTTTTTTTACCCCATTTGACTTTGAAAATTGCTTTTCAGAGATGTAGTAGAGAGGGTTCCACTTCCAACTACACATGACAAGATGCGGTGGTTTTCAATATTCCAGTTGTATGAGCAGGTTCATCAGATACAATCCTTAATCCAAATTTTGATAAATTGAAATTATTCATTTGTATGAAAAACAAGAACAAATAAAGGGAAAGTGTGTGTGTGTGTGTGAAAGAGAGAGAGAGAGAGAGAGAGAGAGAGAGAGAGAGAGAGAGAGAGAGAGAGAGGGAGAGAGAGAGAGAGAGAAAGTAGAGAGACAGATAAATAAAAGGATAGAGACAGAAAACAAAGAAATCATGTTGGTTACGAAGACTTTTCTCTCACATCTCTGCAGATTTCCAACCTAATTATTTGAGGAGAATGGCATTGGAAAATAACACAATGGTGACAGAATTTATCCTCTGGGGCTTAACAAACCAAACAGAGCTCCAGATACCACTCTTCCTTTTGTTTCTAGGAATCTACTTAGTCTCCATTGTAGGGAACCTCAGCTTGATTTTATTAATCTGGGTCAGTTCTCAGCTTCATACTCCCATGTACTATTTCCTCAGTAACCTGTCATTCATAGATCTCTGTTACTCCTCTGTCATTACCCCCAAAATGCTGGAGAACTTTGTCTCAGAGAAGAACCTCATCTCTTATCCAGAGTGCATGGCTCAGTTCTTTTTCTTCCTCTTCTTTGTAATTGATGAGTTCTACATGCTGACAGCAATGGCCTATGATCGTTATGTTGCCATCTGTAGACCCCTGCTCTATAACATCACCATGGTGCCATGGTTCTGCTCCCTGCTGGTGGCAAGTGTATACATTATGGGGGGCATTGGGGCCATTGTTCATACCAGCTTCCTAGCCAGACTGTCCTTCTGTGGGGACAATGTTATCCATCATTACTTCTGTGATGTTCTTCCCCTTCTGAAGCTCTCCTGCTCCAGCACCTACATCAATGAGCTTTTAGTGATGATTATTGGTGGATTTAATTTGTTGGCCACAACTCTGCCCATTTTAATTTCTTACATTTTCATTGCTCGAAGCATCCTTCACATACAATCTACAAAAGGCCGTTACAAAGCCTTTAGCACCTGTGGCTCCCATCTGGCAGCTGTTTCTGTTTTTTATGGTTCCATCATCATTATGTATTATATACCAGGTTCCAACAATGTGACCCAGGAGAAAGTAGGCTCAGTGTTTTATACCACAGTGATCCCCATGCTGAACCCTCTGATCTACAGCCTGAGGAACAAGGATGTAAAGGATGCACTGAAGAAATTCGTGAAGAGCCGAATGTTTTCAAAGTTCATATAAGAAATAGCAAATCTAAAGACCATCAGAACATTGACATTTCTTTTAGTTTTTCTTATACAATAGAGATTACCCTCCAGACTAGGTCTCAACTTACATAAAATTGTAATGAAGGCCATTGAAATTCCTTGTTTCTCTGTCACTGCCCTTGTCTGTGTCTATTCTCCACAGGTACCCAGGTACATAGAGTGTCCTATTCCATAACTATGACCTCAAATCTCCTTCTTCCCAGCTGCACTTGCAAACTGTACTTCAAATTATTCCAAAGCCCTCCTTTCACAGGAGGAACATGGTAATGACTTTGCTTAGGTTTCACACTGGAGAATTGAACAAGATAATCTTTAGGAATCCTTACAACTTCTCTGATTATAGTGCTATACAAATGCTTATTACCTCTTTCATTATATTCCTACTACCTTAATACATGATAGATGGTTAATAAATACTTGGCTAATTGTATTTATTTGAGAAGATACTTTATCTAAAAGGGAATATTGGACCCACTTGGATTTTTTGAAGTAATAGTGGGAAGGAGAGGAAGACTCAAACAAGGAAACAAAGAATAAAGAAGATTGAAGAACAGGAGAAATTATGTTCTATGAGAAGAAGCCTTCAATTCCTGAAGTCAAAGAATGCAGGAAAGCAGTGAGCTGAGGGAACAGGGAACTCTGTAGGGAGATTGTTTTCACTAACTCCAGTTCATAACTTCACCACTACAGTTAAGCATGACTTCTGTTCCTCCTACCAGCAGGGCAATTCTATGTTTCTTGAGTCTGTCCACAGAAATGTCATTATTTAGAGACAAACACATTCAATGTAATTGCTTCTTTCCCTGGGACACCAACCTCTAGAGTGAAGAAATTTTGAATCTATTCTCATTCATTTCCTCAGGGAAATTTTCCTTGAGATAATCGTTAAACAAACCCTCTCCCTCCTCCCCACTCCAGATTAGCCTCTCAGAGAAAAGCTTGCCACTACTGCTGCTTCTCCCTGGTAGCCCTTGAGGTACTGAGGAGAGAACTTCTTTGCTTCTTATGCCCTCAAAATTATCCACAAATTTATCAGAAATATTCCAACAATCTCACCCTTGAAGCATGATCGTAAAAATCCTGAGAGATGAACAATTATGTGGCAATAACCCTTATGAATTATTCTCACATTATAAGAGATTGAAGAAAACCATCAGTCCACTGACCTCTAGTTACGACAAAAATAAGACAAGTCACCAAATGTCATATGCTTGAACCAAAAAGTAGTTGTGAACTGAAGAGGGCATAGGGATGCCCGAGACACACATTGATGGCTTTATTTAGTAAAATTTTATTTATTTATGCTTAAATACAAAATGAGAAAAGAAAAAAGAACATTGCCATGTGCACAGCATTTCATAGGAAAAGATTCAATATAAAACAATAGATTTCAATTTCAAGAAAACCTAATTAATAAGTGCTACACATTGTTTTCCAAGCTACCCAGTTTTTCTTTGCTTCCTTGTAGGTTTTCTTTTTTTCTCTGCTATGCACTTTTTGTTTTACTTTTTATTCTTCTCCCCCCACTACAAAAGGATACAATTCAACATGGATACGTACACACACACACACAATAGATAGACAGACAGATAGATAGACAGACAGAGAGAGAGAGAAAGAGAGAGAGAGAGAGAGAGAGAGAGAGAGAGAGAGAGAGAGAGATAGGTATAGATAGATCCATGTTCAGTTTTATATGTATATATATATATATATAAATGTGTGTATATGTGTGTGCGCATGTGTATGTGTACACATACACATAAATGCCTATAAATATATATACGTGTACACTCATACAGATGCATATTTCTACTTGTGATCTTTCTCTGAAGATGGATAGCATCTTCATATGTCCAAGTCTTTCCATGTTTTTTAGAATCAACCAGCTCATTATTTCCTATATCACAGCAATATTCTAATATAATTACATCCTATTTGAATGTCTATAAAAGGTTTTCCCCCCAATTTTCTGCATTCCTTCAATTCTTGAACTTCATTGGTTTTATTTACACAAGAAATGTTTAACTTAAAATTATCAAAATTATCAAATTTTAACTTTAACAGTGCTCTTACCTTACAATAAAGTTTAAGGTTTGATGCTGCTGAATCTCTTTCCTTTACATATTTTCCCACTTGGTTTATTTTAAATTTTTTTTGCTCTTCCAAATTATCTTTACTATTTTTTCTAACTCAGTAAGGTACATTTTTAGTAATGTAACTGGGATACCTTTGAATAACTAGATTAGTTAGATAAATTTGTCATTTTAAAAAATTATCTTGACTTTACTTACTATGAACAATAAATATCACTCCAATTGTTGAGAGCTGACCTTATTTATACAATAAGTGTTTTATGTTTATGTTCATATAGTTCCTGGGTCTGTTCTGGCTGGCATACTATCAGTTATTTTATATGGTCAAGTTATTTAAATGACCTAAAAACAGTATTGTGATGGTTTCTTTTAATTAACTTAGCAAAATGGAACTAGAGGCAAACCCCTTTCTGTACCCTTCCCTGTACTATGTACTTAGATGGTGGAAAGAGTGACCCTGCTTGCGTATTCCTTCCACCCTCCTTTTCATTCATGTCTGGAATTTAGTGAGAAATATGCAGATAGCATAATGAAGGTGTGACATAAAAAAAAGTTGAAGAGACATAGGTTTCTGGGTAATTAATCATTTTATTAATAATGCTGGCCTATTATTAATAAATAGCTGGTCATTTGGCCATCTCTCTTTGACCAAAACAAATCATGGAACCCACTCAACACTTATATGCTCTTGAAAGAGTGAGTATCCCTAAGGGTGAAAATCAACTGATTGGTAACTATTATTGAAAGAATGGATATTATATTGAGAGATGGGGCTATTCTAATGAGGGGCTAGAGTATGTGGCTTTGATTATGTCATTTACTTCCAAATCACCCACATCCCTGGGCAATCTAATAAAATTTTTTATCCACCCCCAAACCTGGGTAGAACACAAAGTGCTTACCCACCTGGGTAGGGTCTAAACAAGATCAAGGAGAAAGTTAATCCAATCTCATCATCAGTGATGCTTTCAGATGCTGGTTTGGCTTAGTAGATAATCAGGAATCAGAGAGGGATAAATCCTATTTCTCCCCATTATTAACAATTAGTTATTTGATAATCATCTCTCTCATTCTCTCGTTTGATTCTTTTGAGACTCATAAATCTTCCCAATGAATCATTTAACTGATTTGACAAACATTTCACCAAGGGTTTCTAACTATAGGGCTTATGAGGGGAAACCATGTGATGGGGAAAAAGTGGGAGAAATTGATAAGGGCATTAACAAAGTCAAAAGGGGGCAACCTCTTCTATTAAGCAAACCTTGCAGATAAAAAGCACGCATGGAAAAAGCAAATGATAAGAAAAAAATAAATTATCTGTTTCATAGAAGTCTGATCTCATGCAGCTGCCTGGAAACATCTGGTGCAGCCCCCTGATTTGGGTATGGTCTCAGAGAAGTTTCCAGCTGATTGACCACTCCGGTTTAGGTCACTTTTAAAATCTCTGCTAAAAAAATCTCCTGCATAATTGGTCTTAACACAATTTTAAATTTACTTTGCTAATAATTGGTAAAATATTAAAAGTTAGCTCAAGCCTTGTGTCTCTACTATTAGAAAATCAAATTTGGAAACATGTAGACAACAGACTTTACATTTTTAGGTTAGCCAGTTGTCACATTGCTATATCTAAGAATCTGTGACACAAAGTGAAAATTAGAACCCAATTTTTATACTTGGCATTGTTCATTCCCCCATTAGGAGGATGAGATTATGCTAAGGAACTAATAAGATGACACTTTTTAATGAGAAGATGGATTTTAATTATAAGCACATTCATTTAAAAGTTGCCAGATTAATATTAGTTACAACAAAAAGTTCTGGGATGAAATGTATAAATACATTGATTAATCAACTTAAAAACAGTGCATTTCAAGTAAGTTGCTTATAATAAAACACTTTGTACTCTTAGTCATGTTCAAATGAATAACCCCTAGTAAAAGTGGAACTTTCTTAAGTCATATATAAGATAGACCACAAGTCATTCTTTCCTTGAGATAACTAATTATACTGCTGTTCTTTTCATTATTACAGAACTGAGGCAGTTACAATATTAACTTCACTAAATAAGAAAAATGTATATATATATTTGCTTCATTTGCCTAACTATCCTCTCTACTCTTGTGAGAAATTAACTAACCACTTCAGACGGTGGGCCTTCTCTTAAGGATCAGCCCTTGCAGGCTATAGCCATCTCAGATGTTCAGCATTTTAAAGCCAAAACTAAATACCCATCCAAAGAAAGGCTTGACTTTTTATTCACAAAACGATCTCTCTCCAATTCTACTTCCAAATCTGTAAATTCACTATCAAAAGACAGAAAGAGAACTTTACAGTTAAGATTACCCGCTTTTTAAACATGAAAATTACCCATTTTAAAAACAGATTCATAATTTTTAGGCAATTCTGAAAGACAGGAGCATCAATATACTTTTTAAAATTCAAATTTTACTTTAGTTTGTAATTCTCTACTTTTCTCCTCATTCCATTGAAAAGGTAAGAAAAATACAAAAACAAAACTGCTACAAATATGAATATATTCATGCTAAACAGTCCTCTAGTTAGTAATGTATTTTAAAAAAAAGGAAACAAAAAAATGTACTTCAGTCTATATTCTGAGTCCATCAGTCCTTTATCTGGAGTTGAAAAACTAATACACTATTCATAGGTTTATGAATTGAATGAATCGTTTTGGAAAGCAATGTGGAATTCAAGGATTAAACTGTTTTTACATTTTGATCTAGGGATCCCACTCCTTAGAATCGAGGCAAAAAATAGAAGTAAAGTTCACATACATACACACACATGTTTATGTATGTATATACACACACAGGTACATATTCATAATATCTCTTTTTATAGAAGTAAAAAAAAAAAGATGAGTACAAAGTAAATCTTTTTTCCCATTAGAGCTATCCAAAGTGGAACTTGCTACTGTGGAATTTTTGATTTCTCCAGGTAGAGACTAGATGTTCACCTCTTGGCAATGGTGTAAATAGGATTCATACCTAGAAATGAGTTGGGCTAGAAGAGCTCTAAGATTTATTTAATTTCTTTGATCCTAAAATTCTATTATTTTATTATCCTATGATGTAAATGTTTGTTACATTTATTCCATCCCTTCATCACCAGAGATACTTCATTGGAGAAGAATTATTTCCATCCTTCATTCCTGCATGATCCCTGCTCCCATCTTCTAAGGAAGAAAAATTCTATCATCACATGAGATAGCAGTGTCATCATCTTTCATATAATCACATGTGTTACCGCTTCTTCCCCTTGAGTGCTGGATTTTTTTTAAGTGAAGATATCCTGAGAGAAATTCTATCTTCCTTTATTTCCTCGGGGAGCAAAGATTTCCAGAAGAAGAAATAAAGAGTCCTCTTCTACTTATACTGAGAAATTCATTATCTATAAAAGTTGCTATTTAGGTTTTTGCTTGGTAACAAAATCTCCTCAAAATATCTTAAATATAGATGGAGCTAACAACCCCACTCTGTAAATATGGCCAAAAAAATGCAAAATTGTATTTTCTGTGGAAACAATGATGTGAATAATTCTTATAGTATAAAAGATGGAAGGTAAAACTCTAATCAGAGCACCTAGTCTTCTAACCCAACAAAAACGTGGTGAGTAGCTAAAGTCCGTTTACTTTTCCTAAGAGGCTAGGAATCAGATGTAATTGTGAAACAAAAATGAAAATATTCACACAGATTTGTGTGGGAAAGAACTAGGAATTTTAGTAAATTTAACTTTAAATATGATTTTACTGTGTGAATGTGGAGAAGGGTGCAATCATGATGATAAGGAGGAGGAAAATGATTAAGAGTAATGACCTCAGAAATTTCTTTTAATTCATTGATTCTATTATTTTGTCATTCTATGATGTATGTGTTCATTACTTTAGTTCCATCCCTTTATAGTCAGAGAGGTATTTTACTGAAGGGCAAGTATTCCTGTTCCTCTTTCTTTCATGATCCCTGCTTTCTATTTCCAACATTGTTATCATCATCATCATCATCATCATCATCATCATCATCCTCACGATGGTTAACATTTATATAGCCCCTACTATGTGCAAATTCTGTCTTATAGATGTTTTGAGAGTGGTTAAATAACAGTGTTTGAAGTATCAGACATGGAGTTAGGAATTTCTAGGTCCGAATCCTGCCTGAAACACTTAGCTGGGTAGCCATGGTCAAGTCATTTCATTTCTGTGAACCTTAGTGTTCTTATATTTTAAGTGGAGCTAACAATACAATGGGTTTGTTGTAGGGACGAACTCATAGATCTAGTAAGTGTCTGTTAATTCAGTCCTTTCTGGCTTCAGGCAAAGCACCCTGTCCATTGTTCCACACATGTACTGAATGGAGAGATGAGAAATGAAGAAAAAAGAGATAGAATGATCATAAAATAGAAAATAGAAATTTTGAATATATGAATTCAAAAGCATTTCCAGGAATAGCATAAATGAAGATAGGACTATAAGCAAAGTGGTATTTGTAAAATATGCCTGATATGCAAAATGTTGAAGGAACTGACATAAATACATGACAGTAAAAGACATCCTCCAATAGATAAGTGGTCAAGAGATATAAGTGAATGGTTTTCAAAAGAAGTATCAAAAGTATACATGGCCACATTAATAAATAGCCCAAGTGACTGATAGTAAGAAAAATAAAAAAATAAAGCAACTTGAAGGTTTCACTTCATTCCATGCAAATCAAAAAAGATAAAGAAAAAAACGGAAACAGTCAACGTTGGACTCTGAGAAGACAGACACATTGATGTATTGTTAATAGATATGAAAAGTGGTCCAACATACTGATCTCAATTAGGAATTATGAATAAAAATAACTGAACTGCCCATCCCTTTAACAATATTATTACTGGATACATGCTCAGAGAAGTCAAAGAAACAAACATTGAATATAAACCAAAATATTCACAGATGCATTCTTTGTGATAACCAAAAATATGTTTAATAATTGTAGAATAATAGCTTTAAATATTGGCACCTTGATGTAATTAAATACAATTTTACAATAACTAAGAATGTAAAGAATTCAGAGAAAGGTGAAATTTTTACAAATTGATGGAGGATGACAAAATCATGCCTATATTAGTATAAAATACTATATTAGTATAAAATACTAATAGCAATGTAATAATGAAAGGAATAATGGAAGGAAGCTATTCTGTGAGTAACTGAAAAACCATTGAAGTTCCTTGAGAAGAGATAAGGAGATATACATCACTTTTGTAGCAGAGAGGAAGAGTACTACTATTACAGAATGTGTGTGTTTGTCCTTCATTGTTGAAGAAGGTCATGCTATCAGAGAAATAATGGCATGACTTGCACTTGAGTTTGTTTTGAGTGAGGGAGGGCTGTGCAGGTCACCAGCCTCACTTCTCCTCCAGAGCCATCTGAATGCAATGACCAAATATTCATCAGGATGACTGGAGATGACTCAGGATGAGGCAATTGGAGTTAAGTGACTTGCCCAAGGTCACATAGCTAGTGAGTGTCAAGTGTCTGAGGTGAGATTTGAACTCTGGTCCTCTAGACTCCTGCACTGACACTCTATCCATGACACCACCTAGCTGCCCCACTGGTACAGAATATTGTATACATAGATGAGTTTTCTGTACTCGATGTTTTTGCTTAATTATAGTGTTGTTTTATCACAAGGGAAAGTCCAATCTGGTGGGGATAAGTGGAAATAATTATAATATAAAGATGAAAGACACCAATAATTTTTAAGAGTATCTGATTTTGTCCCCAGCAAATCTTAGAAGGACTGACAAGGACAAGTATTAGAAAGATCTAGAAAGTTATCTGAATGCATATATAGCATTCAATACTGTTATTGATCAAAATTATTATATAATGAGATCATGTAACAATAATAGAATTAATGGCCAGAATTTGTATAGACCATTTAAATAAAATTTGCAAAATGCTTTATAAATATTGTCGCATTTTATCCTCACAATAATGTTTAGAATAAGATTAATAGATGTTATTATTTTCCCCACATTAAGGAGTAAAAGTGGAATAAAAGAAGGTCAGTGACTGAATCCTTATATTTCCTGGCTGAGATAGAAATAATACAATTCATCTGATTTTCTTTTTTTTGAGAAAGAGATGTATAGGAACAAAGACATTTTTAGTTAAATAGTGACCATGCAAACCTAGTAAAATGAATTCTACAAGTTGAGAAAATAATTTTTAACAATAGACCTAAAATATATAAATTCCTGAAAGGAAGATGGAAACAGAATGGAAATTCATAGCTGATCTAGGCACAGTGAGACATTTTATGCAGCCTAAAGGTGGCTAGATCACCCAAAGGATAATGTACTGTGACTGGAGTCAGGACGACCTAAGATCAAATTCTTCCTTAAACACTTTCTTTTTGACCATGGACGTATCATTTAACCTGCCTGCCTGAGAGTTTCATCAACTGTGAGATGTGCTTTACAATAGTACTTATCTCACAGATCAAATAAGATAATAACTATAACGCGTTTAATGTAGGACCTTGCATATTTGTCTTTGCTCAGTCTTTTCTGTCATATCCAACTCTTCATTAGCCCATTTTGAGGTTTTCTTGGCAAAAATACTGGAGTGATTAACCATTTGCTTCTCCAGCTTATTTTTCAGATGTGGAACAGAGGCAGACTGGATTAAGTGATTTGCCTAGGGTCACGCAGCTAGTGTGCATCTGAGGAGAGGTTTCAACTCAGGAAAATGAGTCTTCCTGAGTCAAGGCCCAGTACTCCCGCCACTGAGCAACTATGTGTCCAATGCATGGAATACAGTATTTAATATAGCATATAGCCTTAATAAATACTTGTGCAATGCATAGCATATATTCTTAATAAATACTTGTTCTCTTACCCCCTATTGAAACGTTAGTTCTCATTTAAGGAAGTAGAACACATTAAGTAACTATGAAACCTATAGTATGACTATCTTTTTGTGGCTAACGTTCAGTAAAGGTATATAGATCATGGGATTTAAAGGAGATGGAGGAACTCGAAGCTTATGGAGTTTGGGGGAGCACTGACATTAATAAGTTAGGGACTATTTCTTTGCTCACCAGAAAGAAGTAAGGAAGGGAAGTCAGAGACAAGAGCCCTCAAAAAATCTTTGCTTTTAAGAACTGCCTACATTATAATGAAATCGTATGGCTTTCTTATTGTTGGTGCTTTACCATCCTGAGAAGTAGAAGCAACCTATGCTTTATGTATTCCAAGCTCTGCGGATCAGATCTGAAGTTCAGTTGGATGTCATTTTTAAGACATGAATCAATGTGAAAATTAAGAATGTCTTACTCTTGTAATAATATAAACCATCCCTTTACTCCTTCAGCGTGATTCATTGTAGTCCTGTTGTCTGGCTCTAGACAAGTCAAGAAAGATTACATGTTTAACCTCTCAGTAATTGAGATGTAAAGTGACAAATACCTGATGTCTCTGATGAATGCAAGCTCAACTTAATATATTTTTGTTCATCTTCATATGTAAGTGCATGTTTATATGCACAAAAATGTTTACTACATCAGTGGATATGTCATCTCACACAAGTGATTAATTCCTGTGATAATGCAGATCTTAACCTATCCATGACCATTTATCCTTTATGTGCACCCATTATCCTGCCACAAAGGATCCACTTAAAATGCTGGATTCTTCCCTTGAGTTCTCCTGGCCTCAAGTTTCTATAACAGCACATGAATTATCAATCCATTTTCTTCATTCTCTCCACATGGCCAGCCACTTTTTTGGTCATACATTTATTTGATGGCATCTTTTATACTTATTCTGCTCTATAATTCCTTGCTTGCAATACCCATGATAGATCTGTCCATGGTCTGGGTGCTGTTTGTTTTAATTATATATTTTTTTTATTATATCTCTCATTTATGTATCACAAATCAATCACTCAATGGATACCAACTTTGTTTCCAGTTCTTTGCTACTACAAAAAGTATTGCAATTGATCTGTTGGTATATATATTGAATTTTTCTTTTTTTAAAAAAAATATTTTCTATTTCCTCAATTAAATGTTAAAAACACTTTTTTTAATATTCGTAGGTTTTTTTTAATTTTGTGTATCCAATTCTATTCCTTCCTCCTTCCCTCCAGTCCCTCTTCCCCAAGAGGGCAAGAGATCTGATATAGGTTATATGTGTGCATTTTTGTAGATCTTTACATATATTGTGCATATTTTATGGGTCACAACTATTCACCAACTTTAGGTTTCATGTATTTTATCTGGAGACTCTGCCAGGAGTATACATTTGTCTCTGTAGCTTTAGAGGAATTTGACTCAGGTCAGGGATCAGCATAGACTTCAGGCCCTTGAAGTCTTTATAGGTCAGTGTGGAGACCATATATTCCTAGATTAACTTTTGACTGAAATCATAAGACTTTTCTTGAATCAGAAAATATGGGCCAATTTCTATTTTTCCTAATTAGACTTTTCCTTTCCTGCAGATCTTCACCTCAACTCTCAAAGGACAATGACTTCAGAGAATCACTCTGTAGTGACTGAATTTATCATTATGAGATTAAGTGACCAGCCAGAGCTCCAACTCCCCCTCTTCATCCTGTTCTTAGGAATCTACATTATCTCCATGGTGGGGAATTTAGGACTGATTCTACTCATCAGAATCAGTTCTCAGCTTCACACCCCCATGTACTATTTTCTAAGTAACTTGTCCTTCATTGATCTTTGCTACTCCTCTGTCATTGCCCCCAAAATGTTGGTGAGCTTTGTATCAAAGGAAAACATCATCTCCTACTCAGGCTGCTTGACCCAGTTCTTTTTCTACTGTTCTTTTGCTGTTTCAGAGTGCTTCATGTTGACAGCTATGGCCTATGATCGCTATGTTGCTATATGTAGCCCCCTGCTCTATTATAGCACCATGTCCCAAAGAGCCTGCTCTGTGCTCGTGTCAGGGGTATATACAATGGGCACTTTTTCAGGTTTGCTTCAAACAGCCTACTTGGCCAAACTGCTTTTCTGCAAGAACAATGTCATCTGCAATTACTTCTGTGACATCCTCCCCCTCCTGAAGCTCTCCTGCTCTAGTACTTACATCAACGAGCTTCTGATGATGTTTCTTGTTGGATTCAATTCATTGGTGACCACACTCCCCATTTTTATCTCTTATGCTTTTATTTTCTCCAGCATCCTCAGTATCCATACTGCAAAGGGGCGATCGAAAGCCTTTAATACCTGTGGCTCCCATCTAGCAGGTGTTGTCATCTTTTATGGGTCCATTATTTTCATGTATTATAAGCCAGTGTCTAGTTACAATGTAATCCAGGAAAAAGTGGCTTCAGTGATTTATACTATGGTTATCCCCATGCTGAATCCACTGATCTACAGTCTGAGAAACAAGGATGTGAAGGAATCATTGAAGAAAGTCATGAAAAGTGAGGCATTGCCCTGATCTATGCAATAACTGGCAAAATCAAAATTCATCATGATTTTCTATTTTTATTTCCAATTGTCCTCCAGAAAAGGGCCTCACTTGTGCATAACTGAGACAGACATAGGTGAAACTCAGACTTTTATGCCGTTTCCTCTTCTGTTAGTCTCCTCATCTTATTTTGCATGCCCCTGCAGCCTAGATGCCCAGGAGTCATAAGCTACCTAGACACCAGTGGCAATATGCTCTATCAAAATATCCCACTCATGTTAGTCTTCCAGTTAATCATTCCTCTATCCAAGCTAAAGTTCCATATGCAAATGTTGTTTGAAAAGCCCTTGATAACAGATGAAATGAAAACTGATCAACTTCCATGCTAAGCTGGTAAAGTTTAATAATGATTTGCTCTGTTTTGATAAGGGGGTGAATTAATATTAATGAATACATATCTTTGAGAATTTATTTTTATTGATATTCCAAGAGTAAAAAAATTACTTCCTACCAAAGTCTTCAGAAGGGAGACATGTTTTGCAATTCGTTGATTATGTGATTGTTGATTATAAAAATAAAGAGTAAGAAAGATTCCTTCCAAAACTCTTTATAATATTTTTGGAAAACCTTCTCATTCCTGCCCACAATGCTACATATCTCCTTCCTTTAAAACAGACCAATAGAGTTCCGTTATGAGTGCAAAGCAAAACATCACATTTCAGCATAACTACCCTCCACCTCAGTTAACTTCAAACAATAAGGACATTGCCAAGTAACAAATATTACAAGAAAAATAATTAAACAACAGAAGTTACCACAGAAGGAAAAGAAGCAAACAAACAGGTATCTGTGCTACATAAGTACCATTACATAGTGACATACAAAATGCATTCAGAACTGATCTCTCTCACTCCAGGCAATGGAGAAGGCAGGGGAGTGTGGGATTGGGGAAGTACCTGGTAGTATAAACTCACTTAGAGGGAAAGGGACTTTTAATTGCCATCCATTCTCACCTCTCTTGGAAAAGGACAGAAATAGTTAATGTATTTGTTACAGACTGTAACACAATGGAAATAGTCATTCGGTCAGGAATTAAAACTAAAGACACAGACCCAAAAGTAGACTTAATAATGAAATCTGAAACAAGGAATGTATCCAAGAATGTGAACCACAGAAATAATTAATAATTATTTGAAAGAAAATGAAAATGATGAAATATTATCAACATCACTTCCAGTTAAATTGATCCTTAAGAAAAAATTATATTTTTACTAATAACATATTAAGAGAGAATTAATGAAATAAGTGCATTTTAAAAATTAAAAAAAATCAGATATGCCTCAAATAATCACAGAATAAAAGACATTAAAATTAGAAGATAAATAGATAAATTGAAAACAAAAAATACATAGAAAAATTAAAGAAAACATAAAATTGGTAAACCTTTAGCTAATCTGATTAAAAGGAAGAGAGCAGAAAATAATAATAAATAGCAAATAAGCAAAATGAAATCACAACATAATTAGAAGAAATAAAAAGGATAATGAAAATATATTATGCACAGCTGTGGGCTAAAAGAGTGAGAACATAAAAGAAATAAAGGAATACTTTGAAAAATATAAAATGCTTAAACTATGAGACCAAATAGAAATCTTAAATGACCCAATCTCAGAAAAGGACCAAGATGTAAAGAATTGCCAAAGGAAAAAAACAAGTCTCCTGACCCTTATGGATTCACAGGTGAATTCTATCAAACTTTTAAAGAATACTTAATCCTATACTTCACCAATTATTTCCCAAAATAGAGAAAAACTACCAGTCATTTTTTGAGACAAATATAGCACCAATAATCAAACTAGAAAGATATGGAGAAAGAAAACATGTAAATTAAACTATATAACAATGTCATTAATGACCATTGATTCAAAAGTTTTAGGTAAAATCCTATCAAGAAGAATAAAGCAATCCATCAGGGAAATTTTTCACCATGATTAAGTGAGATTTATAGTAGGGAAGCAAGGACAATACATTAGAAAAATGGTCAATAAAACTAATTATATTAAAACCCAAAAACCTAAGCCACATAAATATCTCAAGATACAGGAAAAGCATAACACCTTTTTTATGATAAATACTACAAAGGACTAGAGGGATCTTTTTTGTTAACCATAAAAATGATCTAAAATCAAGATCAAGCATCATTTGCAAAGAAGATATATTAGAACCTTGCCCCAGTGAATACAGGAGTAAAGCCAGAATGTTCCCTCTCCCCACTGTTAATTTGAAATAGCTCTAGAAATGCTAAAAATAGCCAAAAGAAAAGGAATTAAAAGAATGAAAATAAAGATGAGTTGAAATTATTCCTGTTTGCTGATAATAAGATATCTTTTTTTTTTTACTTAAAACCCCTACTGAATCAGTAAAGGTATTATTTCAAACAATTCAACAAGCTTCCAAATTTCAAAATAAATTCTCAAAAATAAATAATAATTCTATAGAGTATAATAAAACATGAGAAACAACAACAGAAAGGGAAATTCCTTTCCCAATAATGACAAAATGTATAAAATACCTGAGTATCAAACTCCTAATAATAAAGTGCTCCTTAAAGAAATAAACAACCTAAATATCCAGTGGAGAAATATTCAGTGCTCATATGGTTAGACTATTTCAATATAATAAATATTACAGTATTATGAAAACTAATTTTCACTTTTAATGCTATACCAACAAAATTATCAAGAGGATGCCTTATGGAAATGGAAGAAATAATAACAAAATTCAGTTCCAAGAACAAAAGATGTAGAATATCCAGGTAAACCATAAAACAAGGATCAAAGCAGAAAAACACTTCCAGATTACAAACTATATTATAAAGCAGCAAGAAGCAAAACATAAAAAAAATAGTGATAGATCAAAGGAATGGACTAGACAAGGGAGATTCAGAAACAACAGAACTCAGTAACCCAATGTTTGGAAGTGGAAAATCTAAATTACCTAGAGAAAATGGTCCCTATTTGATAAAACAAACAAACAAAACTTCTGAGAAAACTATAAAGAGGTACGGTGGAAATTAGGTCTAGATCAAGAACTTATCACATTTCACAATACTTTCTAAATTGTCACATGACCTTAATATTAAAGATCCTGTTATAAAAAATTAGAAAAAATCATATACCTCTCGTAACTATGGATATGTATTCTTAAACAAACAATACATAAAGGTGATTAGTAAAATAAAATAAATAGCTTTGATTACCCGAAGCTGGAAAACTTCTGCACAAACAACTTTAATGTATCTAGAATAAGAAGGGAAAAGGTTAATCAGCGAAATTTTGTATAAAATTATGTTAAGGTTTAGTATCCAAAATAAATAATAAAAATATGTGTATACATACATATATGTACATGTATATGTGTATATACACATATAACTAATAGACATTTAGCCATTCCCTAGTAGATAAATGGTAAATATGAGCAAACAGTTCTTAAAAGAACTCCAAAGAAAAAACTCTTCCACTCACTAATGGGAGAAATGCAAATCAAAACATCTCTTATTTCACCTCATGCCTTGCAAAGTGGCAAAAATGACAAAAATAACCAAAAGTCAGTGGTAAAAGGGTTGTGGAAAGGTAATTACAGTAATAATGTATTGTTGGTGGAACTGTGAAATAGTATAACCATTTTTGAAAAGCAATTTGGAATTATGCAAATAAAGTGATTAGAATGTTCATGCCCTTTTAATCAGAGAATTCCACTGGCCTCATAACTCAAGGAAGTCATTGGTAAGAAAAAAGTCCACAGATTGTCCAAAATATTTACTTTTTATGATAGCTAAGAATGGGACAGAAAGTAGATGCTGATTATTTGGGGAATGGTTAAACAAATTGTATACAGGAATGCAATGGAATATTACTGTACTACAAAACATATGTGTGCTAACTACTGAGAAACATGAAAAAATCTATATGAACTGATGCAGACTGAAGAAAGCAGAGCAAAGAAAATAACATAATAACTACAGCAATGAAATTGGAAATAGCAATGACAAACCAAAAAAGCAAAGGTCAATGTAACATAATTATAAAGATCAAGTGGAACTTAAATGGAGAGATAAGAAAAAAGACCCCCAATCTATCCTCTCATACAGTTCGGAAATCCACAGGAGTTAAACACTATACATTTTCAGATTTTCTCAATGTATTGATTAATTATGCTGATGTTTTCCCTCTTCAAAAAATATTTGTCATATGGGAAGGTTCTCTGGGATGGAAGGAGGAAGGGGTACATGTGATACAGTGGTGATGTAAAAAAAAATCCAGAAAATAACAATAAAACTTATTTTAAAATTCTTCCTATGCATTACTCTGGCTATATTCCATATATTTTGGTAGGTTTTCCCGTTATTGCCATTTTCTTTGAAGAAATTTTTTATTCCTATAAACTGTACTTTTACTCTCAAATTGTTTTCAATTAATTTTAAATTCTTTCTTCAAAGTCTTTTTCGAAAATGATTATTATTCCCTTGTGTGCAATAAAGGATATGTTTGGTTTTTCTTCACTTTTCTGTTTTCTGAACATTGTCAATTTTTGTAAAGGGACCATGCATGGCTAATACATATGTAAATTATTTTTTTTAACCATTCAATAATTATCATATACATCATTCTATTTCTTTTCTAAAATTCTATCTATGTCATCCCTTTCCATGGTATATATTTTTACTAGATTTGTCATTATCTGTTCTTCTATAGGAACTAAAATTCCATTCTTCTCACAAATCCTTTTCCAACTGTTTCTTGACATAATGTGTAATCATGTAAAAAGAAAAGAATATAATGAGGCAGAATTGAGTAAGTGAAAGTCTCAAATTGATTAATACTTTTTCTCTCTAAATATGGCATCAAATGAAAGAAGAACCTCTGGGAGATTCTGAGTGGAGGAGCCCTTGAGTGAACAAATTGGACCTATGTTTCTTCTTTCTGATATATTTCTTTATTCTGAACTTAAGTAAATGAGCGTACATCAATGGACACAACCAAGCAAGAGATGAGACTTGAATGCAAATTAAAATTGATCAAAGTTCTAACCAATAATTCAAACATAAAAATTACTAGGAGCAATAAGTATATTCAGGTATATTCAGCTAGCCCTTTGGAGTGAGAACTTCTTAAGCAGTTAATTGATTCTAGAGCTCAGGCACCATTTTCTGCAATAAGTGGAATGACATTAATTGACTATATTACATGCAAAAGTGAACTTGGTGGAGGGAAATATTTTGTCACAACCACTCTAAGTATGAGCTCTTTTTCCTCAGGGACTGAGGTATACAGAAAAGAAATGTGTCCCCAGTTTGGTCTGTTCTTGTTCTTTGATTCCTGCTATAACTCCTCAGTAAATATTTCTTTGCAAAAGTGTTTTGAACATTTGAGTGACACATTCAAACTTGTCCTTTAGGAATAGCATTTTATCGGTTGTGTGGAAGAGGGGTTGGAGTGGGGAGAGACCAAATGAAAACAAATCAATTTAGGAACTGAAATAGATCCCACAAAAGGACATTAAGCTCTTAGCTTGTATGGTGGCTTTGTAAATAGAGAGAAGGTGATATATTAAAAAAATGTGGAGATATAAATGACAAGAACTGGTCATTGATCAAATATGTGAAATGAAAATGAAAAATTGAAGATGACACCAAAGCAGCAAACCTATTTTATTAAAAGGTTAGTAGTGCCCTAGACTGAAATAAGGAACTCCAAGGGAAGAGTGAGCTTTTGGGGGGAAGGGGAGAGATGACTTCTGTTTTGGTTCTACTTAGTTTCAGATACCTAAGCTACATCCAGGCAGGTGATGATCAAAGATGTGGTTGTGTGTATCTATCTATTTATTTAATTATATATTTGTATGCATGTATCTAAGTATATGTATAAATATGTGATGTATAATAGTGCATCACTAATTATGTTACCTTACTTATAGACTGCATCTTATGCTATATTATATTGGGTTATATGACATTATATTGGATGATATAATATAACAATGGTGTGTTATATCACATCACATATCATTTTATATTCCATATTATATTATTATATCTATATTATATTATTATATCACAGTGCATCCTATATATAATATTATGTTATATCATATCATTTCACATATCATGTATTATCATAGTTGAATTATTTGGTTATGAGTTTGCCAAGAGAAGGAATGTAGAGAGAGAAGAGAAGAGGACCCACATCAGAACATAGGAGTACAACTACCATTAGAGGACAGGATGTGGATGAAGTCACAGTTAAAGAGAATAAGAAGGATAATCCAGGCAGGTAAAAGAATTAAAAATGCTCAGTGCAATAAACATGCAGAGAGAAGAGAGTCTCCATGAGGAGAGAGCGGGCAAACATGTTAAATGCTATAGAGAAGTCAAGGAGAATGAGGACTAAGAAAAATTCCTCGGACTTGGCAATTAGGAAATTATTGGTAACTGGGAAGGAAGCAATTTCAGTTGCTTCTGATGAAATCAGAAACCGAAGGAGGTTAGAATTAAATAAAAGGGAATGAAATGAAGGCAAAAATGACATTTCTGGGAATGTGCTTGTGAGAGCAAGAATAAATACCTGATGACAGCTTAAGGGGATGGGAGAGACAAATGAAGGTTTCTTAAAGACATGAGGAAGAGGAGAATATATGTTTACATAGTGCCTACTAGGTGCCAGGCACTGTGCAAGGTGCTTTTTATCTCATTTGATCCTCACAACAACCCTACAACACAGGCGCTATAATTATGTCCATTTTCAAACTGAAAAACCTCAGGCAAGCAGGAATTAAATGATTTATCTGGGGTAATACAACAACAAAGTACCAGAGGGTAGAGTTGAACTCAGATCTTCCTGACTCTATGCCCAGTATTTCATCCACTAAGCAACGAGCTTCCTCTGAGGGTGTCTATAGACAAGAGGGAAGGAACCAGTAGATAAGGAAAAATATGTATATTTTAAAAATGACATGGTTAAAAAAGTGATCTGCCTACATACCAGTTCATTTGTTTTCCCATATTCTCAAAATTCAACATATTTTGCATTTTTATGGTATTGCATTGATTTCATATATCTAGCCACTTGCCAATTCACAGGCATCTATTTTTTGGTAAACCAAACACTGCCAGTAATCAAGGATTTATTAAATATCAGTGGTACAAATAAAAAGATAATTCATGCCTTCATAATCTTATTGTCTAATGGGAACTTATTATTCTTCTCTCTCCTTTCAGATTCCTACCCTGATATGCAGTGAATAATGGATTCAAATAATTTGGTGATTCAGTTTGTCTTCATGGGCTCAAGTGATCAGCCAGAACTACAGTTCCCCATCCTGCTCCTCTTCCTGGGAATCTACATTGTCTCCATGGTGGGGAATCTGGGGAATCTTATTAATTAGATTCAGTTCTAAGCTTTATACTCCCACATATTATTTTCTATGTAACCTGTCTTTTATAGATCTATTCTACTCCACTGTAACTGCCCCCAAAATGATGAACTTTGTATCAGAGAAAAATACCATCAGGGAGCAGACTTTCTGGGATATGGTGACAATGTAGAATAGGAGTCTATAGATGACAGCAAAATTTCATAGGTCATGACTGTCAACATATAACACTCAGAAACAGCAAAAACACAGAAGAAAAGGGAATATTTTTTATTTAAAAAGAGAAGTGGGTCTTTACTTAGGGGAGAAGCCTGGGATCATTGGAATGCAGATTCCTTGAGGATATAGACTGTTTCCTTTCCTAAGAAGAATATGACAAACTTTGGAGAGGCTAAGTGAAAAGACTGATATACTCTGAGGGAACTGTGAAATAACCCAGCCACATTCTGGAAAGCAATTTGGTGCTCTGCTCAAAAGTCACTAAACTCTGAGTAACCTTTGACTCAGTAATACTTCTACCAGGCAAATGGCTCCAAGAAAACTAGGAGAGGAAAAAAGACTCATGTACAAAACATTTCTTTCAGGTCTTTTCATAACGACAAAAACCTGGAAATTGAGGGCATGCACATATTAGGGAATGGCAAAACAAATTATGTGCTGAAAGTAATAGATTATTATTGCACCATAAGAAATGATTAAATGAACAACTTCAGAGGAAACTGGGTGGAAATCTATGAACAGAGGATCTATGGTCAAAATGAAGAGATTTTGTAAAGATATAGCAACATCACATGTATAACTTGACTCAAAGGGTCAAAGTTGTATGGGACTCTCTTTTTGTTGGTGGAGATCATTGACTCAGGCCTCAGTGAGGGGTGGACTGGGGTTGGTCAGAGCTAGTGAGAGAAGTCTTTCTTCCTGTCTGCTTGTTCTAGCTTTCCAGTGAGTTCTTCTGTCTTTCAACTTTATTTTTTAAATATGTAATTTATTTATTTTGCAGTTTTCAACATTCACTTCCACAAGAATTTGAATTCAAAATTTTCTCCCCATGTCTCCCCACCCCAGAACAGTGTTCACCCCATCCACCCCTTCCTCTAGTCTATCCTCTCTTCGATTATCCCACTTCTTCCACCCTCCTCCCCTCTATTTTCCTGTAGGTCAAAATATATTTCTATACCCCTTTGCCTTTAAATCTGTTTAGCAGTTGCATGCAAAAATAATTTTTAACATTCATTATTAATGCTTCAAGTTCTATATTCTCTCCCTTTCTCCCTCCCCACCCATCCCATTGAAAAAGCAAGCAATACAATATTGTCTTCCAACTTCAAAGACAACCTTGGTGAAAGGAAAGACTCTAGAAAAAGCCAACATAAGAGGAACTGGTGGTCTCTATCATGCCCCTATTATCAGCTTACTATGCAAGATTCAGAAGTCCTTTCCTAGATCTGGGGTTTGGTGATTTTCTGTAATTTTCTGATTTTGAACCTCTTATTGGGTTACCCAGCACAGGTAAGAATGACTTTTTATTGTTTGCAGATGCTTAGGTTCTAAGGAGATGAATAAGGACAGAAATTCCCCTAAGATCTCTTTATTCCCACATAGGTCACACTCTCCAGGGAAGAGGAAATTAACCTGCATTTCTTTGCCTCTCAGATACTAAAGTCTTATTGGAATCTCAGTTGATTAGAATCAGAGCCAAGTTCTTCATCCCAAGTGGTAGTACAGTGGGATACATTATTAAAAACCTGAAATTTTGGAGTTGAAAAGGCCCTCAGTGGCTATCTTATACAACCTGTACATGAAAAAAAAATGCCTCTCTAAGCAGGCATGCCTGCAAGGGGCCATTCAGCCTTTGCATAAAAATAGTCAGTGAGAGGGAATACAATATATCCCAAGGCAGTCCATTGTGCCTTTGGATAGCCTTAGTTGTAAGGAAATTTTTCTTTATATTATGTAGGCAGGGATTCAGGGGGATCTTTTCCCCTCATACTAATTCTGTGTGGGAGTGACGAGCTGGAATGGGATGTACAAACATCCTGCAGTGCTAAAACATGCTCTCTGCTCCAAGTTTTTCCAATCACAGCAATTTATAGACTCTATAAGCACCTGAGGATGAGAACAGTGTTTCTAGTTCCTGTGCATCCTATTCTTTTTCTGAGAAGCAGATGCAATCAACTGATCTTTGCCTTCTTGCCCCCATTGTGAGAAACAAAAGGAGGAGTTCTGTTTCCACAGGAGTCACAACAGAATATAAGTCGGAGGTGACTGGTTCTAATTGGAGCTGTGACAGAGCAGAACCAGGCTTCTGATTAAAAAAAAAAAGGTTAGAAGCTTGTACACATGCTTAAGTGGCTGTTTAGTGTTATCCAATACACCCTCAGGGTGAAGCATGCCAATTTAAATGCACATGCTGTGCATGACAAAGAAGGGTGAACATATCAAGGAGAAGAACATGAGAGAGGTGGTTCAGGAAGTTGCATTCAGTCAATGGGGAACAAGGGAGGGAATGTGAATGATGAACAGAAAACAAATAGCTTTGTATTAGCCTTACCAAGTGTTTTCCTTTAAGGAGTTACCCATTCACAAGGAATGTAAAATATAATAAGTTTTCCTGGTTTCAACAGTGAGTATTGTTCCTTCTAGAGCAAGCATGTTTCTCAGACCATTATGAAGAGCCTTTTAATAGTTCCCCCAAAGGCCTTCAGAAGTGAGTCCTTCTCTTTCCTAGCAATCCTCTTGCTTATCGGGGGAATTACTATGGTATTTCTACTTGACATAAAAGAAACAAGCAACTTAAAAGGAACTGGAAATGTTTAGCCGAGAGAGAAGGTGCAATGAGGACTTTCTAGCACTTTTCAAGAATGTGACAGCTCGTTATATGTAAGAGGGGTAAAATTTGTTCTGACTTCAAAAAGCAGGACTGAGTGGAAGTTGCAGAGAATTTAATTTAGGCTTGCTGAAACAAAAAAAGATATTCAAATAATTAGACGTTTCAAAAAGTGTAACAGTTTATTTCAGAAATTAATGAATTGAGTTATCTCTCCCTTTCAGTCCTTAAGTAGTGACTAGATCACCTCTTGTTCATCACTGCAAAGGAGCTTTGGAATAGTACAAGTAAGTTGAGAAAAACTGTGTGAAGTGCCTTCCACCTCTGAGGTTCTGGGCCAAATCAAAATTGAAATATTCTCTGAATGGAAAAAATGCCAGATATTTCCTTGTTCATAACCTATAAAAACATAAGGGCTCAGAGTAATTATTGGAATTCAGATGATGAAATTTTGTTTGTTTACATTGTCAGGAAATAATAATTTATTATACAGTAGATGCCACCTAAAGGCAAGAGAGTCATTGAAGAGGAAGAATCTAGTTCCAGTTTAGAATAATGAAAATGAAAATACCAGCTAGGAGAAGTGTATTAGTTAGCAGTCGGATAAATAGAACAAGAGGGAAATTAACATCTCAGTAGAAGTCATACCCAGCCCTTCTTAGTTCTAGTGCCTTCCCTCTACTAATTATTTCCTATTTATTCTCTATATAGTTTGGTACATATATATGGATGTGTGTGTGTATTTATTTATTACCTATTGTCTCCTGTATTGAATCATAAGCCACTTCAGGACAAGAAATGACTTCCCCCTACTCTTTTTGTAACCCTGGCACTTAGCACAGTGCCTGGCACATTGGAGGTACTTAACAATATTTGCTGATTATTGATTCATTAATAGTTGCAAAATAGCATCAATTTTTATTTTTCTGTGTGTGTTGTATTGTAATTTTATTTCTTGAGCATTTCTCAATGACTTTTTTTAATAAAAATTCATTTATTTAACTTTTTACATTCATTTCACAAAATTTTGGGTTCCAAATTTTCTCACCCATTTGTCCCCTCCCCACACTGCAATACACCGAGCAATCTAATTTCCACTATCACTGATCTGCCCTCTCTTCTATCCTCCCTCCCTTCTCTTGTCCCCATCTTCTCTGTTGTCCTGTAGGGCTAGATGACTTTCTATTCCTCCATTAACTGTATTTCTTATTTCCTAGTAGCAACAACAATACTCGACAGTTGTTCCTAAAACTTTGAGTTCCAAATTCTCCCCATCCCTCCTTCCCTACCCATTTCCTTTGGGAAGGCAGGCAATTCAATATAGGCCATACCTGTGTAGTTTTGCAAATGACTTCCATAATAGTCGTGTTGTGTATGACTAACTATATTTCCCTCCATCCTATCCTGCCCCCCATTGTTTCTATTCTGTCTTTTGATCCTGTCTCTCCCCGAGTGTTGACTTCAAATTGCTCCCTCCTCCCATTGCCCTCCCTTCCATCATCCCCCCCTGACCTTGCTTATCCCCTTCTCCCCCACTTTCCTGTGTTGTAAGATAGGTTTTCATACCAAAATGAGTGTGCATTTTATTCCTTCCTTTAGTCGAATGTGGACGACGGTATAACTTCTTGTTTTTTTCTTAGTTCTCCTCTTTTTTCCTCCACAAAAAAGTCTCCTGCTTGCCTCTTCAATGAGAAATAATTTACCCCATTCCATTTCACCCTCTCTCCTCCCACTACATTTCTCACTCACCATTTGATTTAATTTCTTTTAAGATATGATCCCATCCTATTCATGCGTGCATGTGTGTACATGTGTTTATGCATGTGTGTGTATGTGTGTGTGTGTAGTCCCACCAACTACCCAGATACTGAAAAGTTTTAAGAGTTAGAAATATTGTCTTTCCATGTAGGAATGTATACAGTTCACCTTTGGTAAGTCCCTTATGACTTCTCTTTGCTGTTTGCTTTTTCATGCTTCTTCTCATTCTTGTGTTTGAAAGTCAGATTTTCTTCTCAGCTCTTGTCTTTCCATCAATCGTTATATGTTCTCTATTTCATTGAAAGACCAGTTTTTCCCCTAAAGTATTATGCTCAGTTTTGCTAGATAGGTGATTCTTGGTTTTAGTCCTAGTTCCTTTGACTTCTGGAATATCCTATTCCATGCCCTTCAATCCTTTAATGTGGAAGCTGCTAGATCTTGTATTACCCTGATTGTATTTCCACAATACTGGAATTGTTTCTTTCTAGCTGCTTGCAATATTTTCTCCTTGACCTGGGAATTCTGGAATTTGGCCACAATGTTCCTAGGAGTTTCTCCTTTTGGATTTCTTTCAGGTGGTGATCGATGGATTCCTTCAATACTTATTTTGCCCTCTGATTGTAGAATATCAGGGCAGTTTTCCTTGATAATTTCATGAAAGATGAAGTCTAGGCTGTTTTTTTTGATCATGGCTTTTCAGGTAGTCCCATAATTTTTAAATTGTCTCTCCTGGATCTATTTTCCAGGTCAGTTGTTTTTCCAATGAGATATTTCACATTCTCTTCCATTTTTTCATTCTTTTGGTTTTGTTTGGTGATTTCTTGGTTTCTCAGAGAGTCATTAGCCTCCATCTGTTCCATTCTAATTTTGAGAGAACTCTTTTCTTCGGTGAGCTTTTGAACCTCTTTTTTCCATTTGACTAATTCTGGTTTTCAAATCATTCTTCTCTTCATTGACTTTTTGAACCTCTTTTGCCAGTTGAGCGAATCTATTTTTCAAGGTGTTATTTTCTTCAGCATTTTTTTGGGTCTCCTTTAGCAAGGGTATTGACCCATTTTTCATGCTTTTCTTGCATCTCTCTCATTTCTCTTCCCAGTTTTTCCTCCACCTGTCTAACTTGATTTTCAAAACCCTTTTTTAGCTCTTTCATGGCCTGAGTCCACCAGACATCCACCTCAGATGTCTGGGAAAGAGAGGCCTTAACGTTTATGTCTTTCCCTTATGGTAAGCATTATTCTTCCTCATCAGAAAGGAAAGGAGGAAACATCTGTTCATCAAGAAAGTAGCCTTCTGTGGTCTTATTTTTCTTCCCTTTTCTGAGCATTTTCCCAGCCAGTTACTTGACTTCTGAGATTCCTCTCCACCCCCACTTACATCCACCCAGCTAGTGCTTGGGTTCTGAGATTTAAATCCTGCTCCCCAGCCTCAGGGCTTTTAGCTGTGGGCCCGGCTGCTATTCAATGTGAGCTTAAGTTCTGGTGCTCAGGGCGGGGGCAGGGTTGCCTCCCAGGCCTCATTTCCCTCAGGGGGGTTTATGTGGAGACCTTCAGTAATGGATCTGAGGTCCAGATTGCTCTGGGAGCTCCTGGCCACTGCTGCCTCTGCCACTGCCTCCCGAGGGGGCCTGAGTTATGGAGACACCCCACTCCCCTCTCAGCCAGCCCAGAAGTCTGTCTCACTGACCTGTAGCACCTGTGGGTGAAGGGACCTTTGTGGCCACTGGAGGTTCCGTCCCTGAAGCCTGCTAGGATCTGCTCCTCTCGGGGCCACACGGGCAGGGCAGGGCTGGGCTCCGCTGTCCAGTGCACAATGGACTTCTGGGGTCAGTTTTTCAGGGCTCTCTGGGACAGAAATCTCCACTATGTTGCTGCGTGGCTTACACCTGCTCCCGAATTTGTGGGGAGTTCTTTTTACAGGAAATTTATGGGCTATGGGTTTGGAACTAGCATATGTCAGTCTTTCTACTCCACCATCTTGGCTCCTCCCCTCAATTTTTCTTTCTGGCAATAAAAATATTCACTCTTGCTCTATCCACTAGTTCTGTATTCACACATAGGTCACAATCATAAAGATATATTCAAATATATGTATGTTAATATATTTATTATGGTTTATATATAATAAATTATAAATAAATGAATATATGTTTATTAGGGTTTATAAATAATTCATAAATAAATAAGTTTATTAGGGTTTATAAATATATAATAATTTATAAATAAATAAATATTGATATTTATTAGAGTTAGGGACTGTCCTATTTATGGCTCCAGAAGTTGCAGAAGAATCATATGTATTGAATAAAATTAAAAATATGAGAATATATTTCTACGTTTAAGGTGGGGGGTTATGCTTCACCAAAATAGATCCTCCACCCACCTACCTACTTACCCAATGAAACATCCTTCCACCTATAATTGATTACAGCTGGATGTCAAATTGGATAAAATGATGACATGTAGTCAGGAAATCAAGAAGATCTAAATTCAAATCCTGCCTCAGACACTTAATAGCTGTGTGGCCCTGGGTAAATCACTTTGTCTTGACATCCGTTTGCTCATCTGAAAAATGGGGATAATAATTACACCTTCCCCCCAGTGTCACTGTGAGGATAAAATGAGATATCCGTAAAGTGCTTTGCAAACTTTAAAGTGCTATATAAATGCTAGTTAGTGATGATGATGATGATGATGATGATGATGATGATGATGATGATGATGATGATGATGATGGTAACAGATTCAAGATGTACCTCTGCGCTGGTTTTCAAGAATCTAGTCTCTCTAAGGCAGCTGGAAAGTTGACACACCCTCTTAAAGATGAAGAATCAGGGAATACTGTCTTGAATATGTTATGCTATGGAAGTCTACCCCTATAGTGTCTGGATTTTCAGTCCTCTGATCATGTCACTTCCCTACTCAAAAATCTGCAATGACTCTCTACTGACTCTAAGACAAAATGCAAAATCCTGAGTATAGTATTCATACTGTATCATATTATTCCTGTATCACATGACTCCTAGCTACCTTTCTAGACTTATTTTCCATTATTCTTTTTAATGTACTCTCTATTCCACTAAAATTGTCCTTATATTTGCGTTTTATACCTTATTCCTGTGTCTTTGCACAGGTAAGTTCCAATATCTAGAATGAATTCTCTCCTCATTTCCTCTGTGTAAACATCTTAACTTTTCTAATATTGTATTCTAAAGTATGTAATAAATTTAGCTTATTTGTAGATAACATAACATCCTTAAATATTTTCTGAGCATTCTTTCTTAAGGGCTAATTTTTTTTTTTTACTTATATAAAACTCATGTAGTTTCCAATGTTGTCTTTTTGTTCTTTTAGTTTTTAATCATTTTCAGTGTCTTTTATTGAAGATAATTTTAGTGCATTAAGTTCATCAAAGAAAACATTTACTATTTCCGCTTTTACACAATTGTTAATGAGATTTTTGTTTCCTGATACATAGTCAATTTTGATAAAGGTACTATACACAGCTAAGAAATATGTGTGATCCTTTCCATTCTCATTTAATATCTGCCAGAAATCTTTCATATCTAATGTTTCTAATATTCTATTCAGTTCCTTAACGTCTTTATTTTTTAAATTATATTTTTCAAGGTCTGAAAGAGAAGTACATTTTGGTGTCCAATTTTGTAGTTTGATTTTCTAGTTGTCCTAGTAACTGATTTAACATTTCCTTTATGTATTTAAATGAAATGTCATTTGGGCAATATATGTTAAGTATTGAAATTAATTCATTATCATATCTTTCAGCATACTGTCATTTCTCTGTTTATTTCTTTTAACCATGTCTGCTTTTTGTTGCTCTTACATTTGTTGAGATCATATTTGTTAACCCTGCTATTTTTTTCCAGTTAAGTTGAGGCATCATAAATTTTGCTTGAAAGTCTTAACTCTGTGGGGATTTCTATGTTTTGGGTGTATTTCTTGTAAAAAGTATTTTATTGGCTTTCACTTTCTAGTCTAATCAGCTATCTCATTCCATTTTATGGGCAAATTTCTACGGGCAAAGTTATTCCATTTATACTCACAATTTTCAACATTAATTATCTATTTCCCTTCCTCTTATTAACTTTTGTTTTCCTTTACCTTTGCCTTTCACCCCCTCTTTCCATACAGAGAAGAGAGTAGTGAGAAAGAGTTCACACAGCATCAATGCTCTGTGCTTAATGCAATCTACTTTTATCTTCCTATCCCTCTTTTCTTCTTATTCAGACATCCATCACAAGTTCTTATTAATTTTTTCCCCTTTAAAATCTATCTCTGCCTCCCAAATTCAGGTTGGAGTTTGCAGCTAGGTGGTGCAGTACAAAAAGCATCACGCCTGTAGTCAGCAGTACCTGAGTTCAAATCCCACCTAAAGCACCGACAAAGTGTGGATGCTGAACAAGTAACTCAACTTCTGTGTACCCTCAGTTTCCTCATCTGTAAAATAGAGATAATAACAGAAGCTACCTCCCAGGATTGTTGTGAAGACCCAAATGAGATAATAATTATAAAGTAGCTGGCACATATAAATATTAGCTATTATTGTTGGAAATGCAATTACTCTCTTCCCTTATTCCTCTTCCCAGCCCCTCTCCAATTCCTTCCTTTTTCCCTGATCAGTTGAACTTATTTCTGCACAAATTCTCTGTCGGTTCTACACACTTTTGACCCCTTTGACTGAAAATGAGGGATTAAGTGATGCCTGCTCCTCTTTTACACATTTTTTTTTTTTGTATACTCTTAAACACCGATTAGGCGAGATAGCATTTCCACCTTTCCTTCTATCTTTTTTCCCCATGTATTCCTTTATCCCTTCCACTCCTTTCTTCTTTTTAACTCACCAAAACATTTTAAAAAACACTCCAAGGCTGTCTGTCTTATTTAACTCTTTCTATGACCCATGCTGATATGGTTTCTAAGGGGACACATGTATCATCTCCTCATTATTCAACAAATAATTATTATAATGTAAATACTTTAAAATTTTTATTCTCTTAAGATTTCTAACTCAAATTTAGCTTTTGATGGTTTTTTTTGACTCTCATCTTTGTATTTTAAACTTTCTACTCCATTATGGTCTTTTTAGACAACAGTCTATAAATGTTTGTTAAGTGCTTACTATGTGCCAGGTATTTTGCTAAGAGTTGAGGACATAAATATGAAAAATACAGTCCTTGATATCCAAGAACTTACAATCTAATAGGAGAAGACAAAGCACAAAAGTTCAAAATGAATGCAGCCAGTCAAGAGATGAGGAGATGTCTAAAGGGATTTTTGCCTGTTTCTTCTCCTTAAATGGAGGGGTTTATTATAGACTTTGTCCTTCAATGATAGGGGCAGGGATACTGAGGAAGTGTAAGTAACAAGGATGATAGGATCTTGCAATATGATAAGATTTCCCAATAATAAGTTTACTGGGGAAATGGTGAAGTCAAAGATATCCAAAATGAATCTATCAAGTAGGAAATGAGATGCCCTGATTTCATCAGGAATTCTTGGAAGTCCTTTATATCATTAAAGACCCCAGAACTCTCTTCATAGGATTATATTTAGTTTTGCTGAGTAAGTTATCCTTGGTTGTAAACTATATCTTTTGACTTTTGGAGTATCATATTTCAAGCTCCTTCATAGTAGTAGCCATTTAGTATGATGCAATCTTTACTGTAACTGCTTAGTACTTCAATTCTTTCTGGCTGTTTGCAAAGGTTTTCCTTGATCTGAAAGTTCTGGATTCAGGCCATGACTTTTCTGGAAATTTTCATCTGATGGGTTTCTTTCAGGAAGTGATTGCTAGATTTTTCCTATTTTTACTTTGTGCTATGTTTCAAATAGATCTGAGTAGTTTTTCTTTGTTGTTTTTTGAAATGTGATATTGAGATTTTTTTTCTGTCATGGCTTTTAGATTGTCCAAATATTCTTATAGTACCCTGAACTGTTTTACAAATTAGTTTTTTTTTAATGTGGTTTCATATATTTTCTTGTTATTTTTTTTTCAGTCTTGTGGTCTTTTACCTATTTCTTATCCCATGGAGTCATTAAAATTCTGTTTGATCCATTGGAATTTTTAGAAAAATAGATATAGTACAAAGGGGAAGAGTAAGAGGAAGGAACTATTCATCGGTGCAGAGAGAGTTGACTAAGGCTTCTTGGAAGTGAAAGTACATAAACTGATCCTTGAAGGAGAAAAGAAAGAGTTTTGGAGGGGTCAAGATGACCAGAGAGTATAGTCTTGGCCTAGAGAAAAGTTTGTGGAAATGCACAAAGACATGAGATTAGGTCTAGGAAATGGATCAAAAAATCATAGTTTTAGAGATAGAAGGTCATCTAACATTCATCCTTCTCTTGAAGATAAAAAAAATAATCTGAGGCACTGAGATATCCCCTACTAATGATGTGGAGCCAGTGAGAACCAACTTGTGAGAGTTTATTATTAAATTTTCAGTATGAGCCTTTATGCCTTGGAAATTGACCAACTAAAAATATTCAGTTTAAAAATATGTCATGTACGTTTTCCCCAGACAGCTGATTGTTAAGCATTTACCAGCACTGCATTGCCTCCTACTTAATCCTCCTTTCTGAATAGATGGATTCATTCATTAAATTAAGAAGAGACATAGATCTTATGTGCCTATGGGTTGCTTTTATAAATATTAAATTTTCTCCCCTTTCCTTCCTCCTCTCTCCAAGATGGCATACAGGTTCTACACATACATTCTTATTAAACACATTTTCACATTCGTCAAGTTGAATAGAGTTAAAATGAATGAGAGAAACCATAAGAAAAACCAAAAAAACCCAAAACATAACAAAATAGTAAATAGTCTGCTTCATTCTGTGTTCGACTTCTTTCTCTGGATATGCATGGCATTTTGCATTAAGAGTCCTTTGGAACAAATAAATTAATTTAAGAAATAAAGAATAGGTTAATTGTTCCTTCCAAGTCTCCAGCAAGACATTTTCTTATTTTTTTAAAATTTGAAGTGAGTTGAATTCTGGAGTCTACTATCAAGACCTTTAGTTCAGACACCAACTAAAGAAACATAGCACAGTTGATGATATAGGGCACTGAACCCTGGGTTAGAAAGACCAGTATTCAAATCTTGCCTTGAACACTTTCTAGTTTTATGACCCTGTGCAAGTCATTTAACTTCTCTGAGCCTTCAAATATAAAATTCCTTCAAATATAAAATGAAGGGTTTGGCCTAAATGACTAATAAGGTCCCTTTGACCTCTAATTCTATGATCCAATACTTCTCTGACTTGAGTGGACTCACTATCCAGAACCATTCTTGATGATTTTGTATATTTTGCCTGAGGTTTATGATATGTGAATCTGAACCAAACTGAATTTTAGGATACTTTTAACTTCCTAATTTTTGGGATAGGTATCATGGCATAGAATAATGTAAATGAAAGTAAAAGATCTGGGTCAGGACTTGGACCAGTAAATATTTTACTTACTTACTATATACGTATCGTAGGGCCTCTGGGCTTCAGTTTATGTGACTCAGCCTCAGTTTTCTCATTAGTAAAATGAGGGGGTGGATAAAATGGTCTCTAATGTCCCTTTCAATTTTAAATCTATGATCCCTTGATTTTTTTTGTAAAAATAGTCTTTGAGACACAGTCTGGGCATTATAAACACTTATTTGTGCCCTTTAGTTTACTTAATGCATTCACAAGATTCCAGTATTTCATTAATGAAATGTTGGCTTGGTCAATAGGCTGTGACTTACTTAGATTATATTCTGAAATTTTCTCATATTTGAGCAAGGATATATGTCATAGAAAGTCAGGTGCTGAAATCAGACCTAGACAAGAAGAAAATCATATGAAGGATTTTGTTAATTCAAATTAGTCTAAACAACAAGCTAGTGAATATTCCTTGACATGAATATTCTTGACATGAACACACAGAAATGGAAGTACAGAACTTCCATAAGCAATAACAGCAGAGACCTCTAGGATAAAGAAATGTTGAAGTTTAGTGCAACTTACCACAAACAAATGACCTTCTCATCCTGAAACATCCTCTACCCTTGTGATCCCCTTCTTTCATTGATGAGTTCCTCTGAGAGCCTCTATTGTTAGGATGGGGCCAGGTCAGTCATCTTTCAATTCCCCTCCCTGCTCTACCTCACCTTCTCTCCTATTTTTCATCTCCTTTTTATGTGCTGTATTCTTCCCTTAAAATAAAAGATTCTTGAACTGCCTTCCTTTTTGTTTGTTTTTATATCCTCAAGGCTTAACCTTGGACCTTAGGCACATTAAGTACTTAATAAAGGCTTTTTGACTTTAATTGAGACTCCTGATAAAGAAGGACTTTCCTCTCCTACCCCTTCCTGGGACAAGATTTAGATAACAAATTGAAAGAGAGGTACATGGCCCCTTCAATGTGAACTAAGCAAGTCAATCTATGGCTATAATCCATCTACAAAATTAAATAGTACGCAATCTTAACAGTTTATTAATTGACCATTTAATTGACCAATTGGCTTTGTACTTTACTGTACTTTTCCCTTAAACATCTATCTTTTTTCTTGGTTGAATTAAGGAAGTAAGTTACTCGTTGGTAACTTACTCAAAATAGAAAACTGGAGCGGGGGGGGGGGGAAGCCAAGATGGCGGAGTAGAAAGACTCATGTATACTAGCTCTGAACCCACAGCCCATATATTTCCTGCAAGAAGAACTCCCCACAAATTCTGGAATACTGCAAGCCACGCACCAACGCAGTGGAAGAGATTTCCATTCCAGAGAGCCCTGGAAAGCAGTCCACAGGGGTTCGTCACACTCCGGACAGCGGAGCCCACCCCTGAGCTGCCCTGGCCAAGCAGTCCGAGATGAGCAGATTCGAGCAGGCTTCAGAGAAGGAATCTTTGGGGGCCAGGAAGGTCCCTCCGCCCACAGACTCTACAGGTCAGTGAGAGAGAAATCTGGACTGGCCGAGAGGGGAGTGGGGTGTCTCCGTGACTTGGGCCCCCTTGGGAGGCAGCAGCAGAGAGAGCGGCAGAGGCAGCAGTGGCTGGGACTCCCCAAGCAGGTGGGAGCTCCATTACCGAAGGTCTCTGCCTAAACCCCCTGAGGGAACTGAGCCTGGGAGGTGGACCTGCCCCCACCCGAGTACCACAACTTAAGCTCACATTGAATAGCAGCCACACCTGCCATAGAAAGCCCATTAAAATCTCAGACCCCAAGCACTAGCTGGGCAGATCTAGGTGGGGTGGATAGGAATCTCAGAAGTCAAGTAACTGGCTGGAAAAATGCCCAGAAAAAGGAAGAAAAATAAGACCATAGAGAGTTACTTTATTGGGGAAGAGATGTTCCCGCCTTTTAATTCTGATGACGAGGAACTATTCTTACCATCAGGGAAAGACGTGGAGGTCGGGGCCTCTGCATCCCAGACATCACAGAGGGATATCCAGTGGGCTCAGGCCATGAAAGAGCTCAAAAAGGATTTTGAAAATCAAGTTAGACAGGTGGAGGAAAAACTGGGAAGAGAAATGAGAGAGATGCAAGAAAAGCATGAAAAACGGGTCAATACCTTGCTAAAGGAGACCCAAAAAAATGCTGAAGAAAATAACACCTTGAAAAATAGGCTAACTCAATTGGCAAAGGAGGTTCAAAAAGCCAATGAGGAGAAGAATGCTTTCAAAAGCAGAATTAGCCAAATGGAAAAAGAGGTTCAAAAGCTCACTGAAGATAATAGTTCTCTCAAAATTAGAATGGAACAGATGGAGTCTAATGACTTTCTGAGAAACCAAGAAATCATAAAACAAAACCAAAAGAATGAAAAAATGGAAAAGAATGTGAAATATCTCATGGGAAAAACAACTGACCTGGAAAATAGATCCAGGAGAGACAATTTAAAAATTATGGGACCACCTGAAAGTCATGATCAAAAAAAGAGCCTAGACATCATCTTTCATGAAATTATCAAGGAAAACTGCCCTGATATTCTACAATCAGAGGGCAAAATAAGTATTCAAGGAATCCATCAATCATCGCCTGAAAGAAATCCAAAAAGAGAAACTCCTAGGAACATTGTGGCCAAATTCCAGAACTCCCAGGTCAAGGAGAAAATCTTACAAGCAGCTAGAAAGAAACAATTCCAGTATTGTGGAAATAAAATCAGGATAACTCAAGATATAGCAGCTTCTACATTAAAGGATAGAAGGGTGTGGAATAGGATATTCCAGAAGTCAAAGGAACTAGGACTCAAACCAAGAATCACCTACCCAGCAAAACTGAGTATAATACTTCAGGGAAAAATATGATCTTTCAATGAAACAGAGGACTTTCAAGTATTCTTGATGAAAAGACCAGAGCTGAAGAGAAAATTTGACTTTCAAACACAAAAATGAGAAGAAGCATGAAAAAGTAAACAGCAAAGAGAAGTCATAAGGGACTTACCAAAGGTGAACTGTTTACATTCCTACATGCAAAGATAATATTTGTAACTCTTAAAACTTTTCAGTATCTGGGTAGTTGGTGGGACCACATACACACATACACACACACACACACACGTACATGTGTGCACACACACACATACACACATGCATGCACATACAGAGACAGAGAGCACAGAGTGAATTGAATAGGATGGGATGATATCTTAAAAGAAATTAATGTAAATGGTGAGAGAAAAATGTAGTGGGAGGAAAGAGGGTGAAATGGAATGGGGTAAATTATATCTCATTCAAGAGGCAAGCAGGAGACTTTTTAGTGGAGGGAAAAAGAGGAGAGCTGAGAAAAAAACAAGAAGTTTACCCTCATCACATTCGAGTAAAGGAAGGAGTAAAATGCATACTCATTTTGCTATGAAAACCTATCTTACAATACAGGAAAGTGGGGGAGAAGGAGATAAGCAAGGGGGGGGATGATGGAAGGGAGGGTCATGGGAAGAGGGAGCAATTTGAAGGCAACACTCTTGGGGAGGGACAGGATCAAAAGACAGAATAGAAACAATGGGGGGCAGGATAGGATGGAAGGAAATACAGTTAGTTTTACACAACACGACTATTATCGAAGTCATTTGCAAAACTACACAGATAGGGCCTATATTGAGTTGCCTGCCTTCCCAAAGGGAATGGGTGGCGAGGGAGGGATGGGGAGAATTTGAAACTCAAAGTTTTAGGAACAACTGTTTAGTATTGTTGTTGCTACTAGGAAATAAGAAATACAGTTAATGGGGAATAGAAAGTCATCAGGCCCTACAGGACAAAAGAGAAGATGGGGACAAGAGAAGGGAGGGATGATAGAAGAGAGAGCAGGTTGGTGATAGGGAAAATTAGATTGCTCGGTGTATTGGGGTGGGGGGAGGGGATAAAAGGGGAGAAAATTTGGAACCCACAATTTTGTGAAAATGAATGTAAAAAGTTAAATATATAAATTTTTATTAAGATAGAAAACTGGGAATCACAATAATTAAATAATACAAGTATAGACTTTAAATAAAAGGGCAGAGAACTGATGGTATGTCTAGGATAGCTCTATACAGATCTGACATCTGGAGTCTATTAGAGATGAGTGGTGAAAATCATAGAAAAAGTAATCAAGAAGTCAAACGAAAATATTTTTACCTATCTAATAAAATCATATCATGGTGTTCACCACTCCCACAATTTAGTGAAAGTGATGTGGAATAAAAACAAAATAAGATAAAATATCTCTCCTAAAGAGGATGTGTGAATACTTAATATTCTCTGGGTTGATTTATCTCTCCAACTTGCCCTCACTGTGGTGGTATAGATTCTCAGAGATAAACCAGCACCATATGCTTTATACTCAAACTCTCTTAGAGTTCAAGGGACAACCTTGTAAACCCTCCCCCCACCAATGGCAATCAAATTAGGATCTTTTACTGTTTTTGTTTTACTAAAAGTTCCTCTGATTGAATAATGTGATTGGGGATAATCTTTCCCACCCATTGATGGGCCTGCCCATTGTGGGAAGCTTGATTAGGGGAGTAGTTTTGTAGGAGGGTCCCAAGCACCTTTTATTTTTTCTGTTGAGGCACTGGGTCACAGGATTATGCTCCCTAGCTCTAAAATGTGTATAAATACTCTAAGGGTGAGATTTTACTTTGGCGGCTCAGTTTTTGGAAGAAGGTTTGTGTCCCAGATGAAGCCACTAAGCAACTCCCTAGGCTTTTTAAAAACCCAGATGTTGGTACTTCCCTCTCTGTAAAGATGCATGTATGTTAGTAGTCAGGCAGTTTGGAGGCACTGTCTGCTGATTTTTGATTTCTCTGAAATTTTGACATTGATTTCCTCTGATACCTGTGCTTGATTAAAGTGATTGCTAACCCCTCAAAAGCTGCCTTTCCTTTTATGGATGCAGATCTAAGAGCCTATGATAGCAGGTCCCCCTTTGTATGTTGGGGTGTTTACTAATATACCCCTCCACCCTCTTTGCTGCTGTAGCTCTTAAACCCCCATTGATGTATTTACTTCCCATTCATACAACCTGCCATTTACATCATAATATATCCAAACGGCATGCAATACTTTCACAACTGGCCATTCAAAGTAATGACATGATCAAATCTCAAACAACCATTAACTTAACAATAAGGCAAAAGAAATAATAACATCATAAATACTAAAAATTGAGCAACTGCAAAATAATGAAATAAATCACAATACATATATTAACAACAGTCATAATTTTCTACCAACATACTCAATATGGGTGAAGTTAATATACATATAATACAATGTATTAATAATTTTTAAAAGTTTAAAACCCAATTATTTCCCCATTTTTAAGTATCAAAACTTTCACTTTTACTGTGGCAAAATATTATATCCTTTAACAGTTGGTACAACTTTTTCTCTTTACATTTAAAAGGTCTTTTTTTTGTCCCTTTCAACAATAATCTGTTCCTTTTACCTAAAAGAAGAAATGTTTTCATGTCTATCTTGCATCCCTTTCAGTTATCTTCCTGTATTATGTATTGTAGGGTCAGATCATGGAGGATCTTTAGCATTATTCTAAGTTGTTGGATGAACGACTGAAGATTTTGAGTAGGGAATTCATAGAATCAGAATACTGGTTACAAAGAAGCAAACTTTAGGCTTATTATTAAGATTTTTTTTTCTTAAATATTATAGCTGTCAAAAAATGTAATGTGATACCTTGACAGATGGACACTCCCTGAACCCTTTTAAAAGTCTTCAAGAAGAGGCAGGATAGCAATTTGTTCAGTATGTAATAGCAGGGATTCTTTTGGCATATGGCTTCATCTATATCACTGATGAGATACCTTCCAGATCTCAAGTTCTGTGAATCTGTTACGTTAGTGATGATAATAGCTCAAGTTTCTGTATTGCTTTACAATTTGAGAAGGCAGCAAGAATGGAAGAGAATAAGGACTAGATTGGGAGTCAAAGAACCTAAGTTCAAATACCAGCTCTTCTACCTGTGTGATCTTGAGAAGTTCCTTAAGCTAAATTTCCTCATTATCAAATAATGGGCTTCAATAACATGAAGTATAATGTCTACTTTATTTCTTAATCTATGGTTTTAGGAAAAGATGAAAAAGACAATACTTAGGGGGAATTTGATGATAGAATGTTGTGAGAAGTAAAAGGAAGAAACAAAGATAATTGAATTTTTCAGAGTGGCTGAGAAAATGGTGGCACAATTCAAATAAATCATGATACCAAAGGAAGGGTGCTCATCATACAAATTATTTAAATGAAATTAAGTAGCTTCTTTCTAGTTACCTTGTCCATGTCTTCCAGTGGAAAACTCTAGATTTGGTGGCAACAATGGGGTTGTGCTTTTTCTCATGTCAACTTCTTAATCCTATAGTGCACTAAGAACTTGGTGGAGGAAAGTCAATGAAGCAACATCAAAGGAGAACCTTAGATACAAAAGGCAACAGCAATTTTATGCAGATTTGGAGGGGAGAAAAAACAAATTTTTTACAGCAAATTGCTTTCCTGAACTGAGGGGTTTTAGTTCAAAATCAACCAAGAGTTTGACACTATTAAGGGAAGTGTTGAGGTGGCTCATCCACTTTACATGAATTGCTAAGATCTCCTGAGCTCAGGTCACTCCCATGACCAGATTTTAAAAATTGTATTGACATCCTAACTGCTTCATAAGTCATTCCTTCAGCTATTCCTAATGCTCTAAGTTTTACCCAACTTTTCTCTCCTCTACTGCATCTTCCATCCAATCTTGCTTTCTACATACTCATACCAAAGGAATTATGGTTGAATATCTCAATGAAATGTTTTCATTTCAATGCTCTTTTGTTATAACAGCTGAGAGGCCTCTAGGTGAGGAAAAGGTCCCAATTGAGAGCAGATTGCCCATTAGCCTTTGTATCATATAGGCTTCCTGCTGTGGAGTAGCAGGTTGGGGGGGGGGGACTTTCAAGAGTGCTTAATCTCTATCCAGACCATCTCAGTGAAGAGCGACTTGTCCAACCAGTTTTTTGTTGTAATTGCATAATATTTTGTTTTTTCAAATTATGTGTAAAAACAATTTTACAATTCACTTTTGTAAAAAATGAGAGTTCCAAATTCTCTCCCTCCCTCTGTCTCCCCTCCCTGAAATGGTAAACAATTTGATATAGATTAAACATGTGCAGTCATGCAAAACATTTCCATATTCGTCATGCTGTGAAAGAAAAGACAGACAAAAAAAGAAAAAAATAATAGTATGCTTTAATTTCCACTCAGATTCCATCAATTTTTTCTCTGAAAGTGGATAGAATTTTTCATCATGCGTCCTTTGGAATTCTCTTAGATCATTGCATTGCTGAGGATAGCTAAGTTACTCACTGTTATTGCTATTTAGGTGTATAATGTTAATGTTCTCCTGGTTCTGCTCACTTCACTTTGCATCAATTCGTATGTCTTTCCAAGTTTTTCTGAAATCTTTCTGCTCTTGCACATAGTATTCCTTTCCAATTATATAGCATCACTTGTTCTGCCTTCAATTGATGGGCATCCCCTTAATTAGAATTTTTAGCCACCACAAAAAAGAACTGCTATAAATATTTTTGTACAATGAAGTTCTTTCCCTTTTTAAAAAAAATCCCTTTGGGATACAAACTTAGTGCAGATATTGCTGGATCAAAGGATTTGTAGTTTTTAACCCTTTGGGCATAGTTCCAAATTGCTTTCCAGAATTGGTAGATAAATCACAACTCTACCAATGTCTTAGTGTACCACTTTTCCCACATCCCTTTCAACATTTATCATTTCCCTTTTCTGTTATATTAGTCAATCTGATAGATGTGAAGTGGTAACTCAGAATTGTTTTAAGTTGCTTTTTCTCTGATAGTGATTTATTTTTTTTTTTACTATAGAGAGCTTTGATTTATTCTTCTAAAAACTGCCTGTTCATATCCTTTGACCGTTTGTCAATTGGAAAATGACATATTCTTATAATTTGAACACTTTTAAATATATATTTGAGAAATGAAACCTTTGTTAGACACTTGCTCTAAATTTTTCCCCAGCTTTCTGTTTTCCTTCTAACCTTGGTTGCATTAGTTTTGTTCGTGCAAAATCTTTTTGATTTAATATAAATAAAATTATCCATTTCTTATAATGTTGTTTACATCTTGTTAGGTTATAAATTCTTCCCTTTTCCATAGATCTTACTAGTAAACTATTCCTTGCTCTCCAAATTTGTTCAGGGTATCATCTTTTATGTCTAAATTATGTTTCCATTTTGACCTTACCTTGGTGCACAGTATAAGATGTTGGTCTATGTCTTGTTTCAGCCATACTTTCTTACAGTTTTCCCAGCAAATAGTGAGTTCTTGTCTAAAAAGCTTGGGTCTTTGGGTTTATCAAACACTAGATTACTATGGTTACTTACTATTGTATATTATGTTCCCACAACTACTATTCCACCACTCTACCATGTTATTGTGATAATTACCACTTCATAATGCAGTTTGAGATCTCATATGAGATTATTTTATAGTTGTTTGCAGGTAAATTTGGGAGAGTTCCTGCCAAGTTCTTGCCTTACTCCACCGTCTTGGTTTCAGTTGCCTATTAAAGCAAGAAGGTGTTTCCATTATGCCCAATTTCTTTTTCAGTTCTATAACTGTAAGCTAGAATGTAGTGATAGGTAATGGAGAAAGGAAAAAATCCATTTTAGGTTCTAGTCAAAAGAAGTCAAGATCCAAGGAAAACCTAGCATGTCTAACCTGGACACTAGTGTTTACTTTAGTCAGTTCTATCACCTTCTCAGCCAGAGGACAGACCTCATGCAACCACCCTTCATGGCCTCATGCATCTCCTTGTTCCTCAGAGTATAGACTAAGGGGTTGAGCATAGGCAATAGTACAATGTGTAGCACTGAGATAGCTTTGTCCTGTGAATGATCCCGAAAAGGCCAAGCATAGACACAGAGTGCAGGAATGAAGGTCATTACCACCACTGTTATGTGGGCACCACAGGTAGATAATGCTTTGGCCCGGGCATGAGCTGAGTGGGCCCTTAGGGTAAGAAGGATAACAGAATAGGAGACAAGCAAGGCCAGAAAAACTATCAAGGTAATCAGCCCACTGTTACCAACCAGCAGGAGTTCCACAGCATATGTGTCTGTGCAGGCCAGGTCCAGAACCTGCATGATGTCACAGTAGAAGTTGTCCAATTGGTTGGGACCACAGAACGGAAGTGGAAGCAAGAGGGCAAGTTGGAGGGATGAATGCACCAATCCTCCTAGCCAAGAGGCCAATAAGAAATGGCTCCTGGTAGCTGGATTCATAATGGCAGTATAATGTAGTGGTCTGCAGATGGCAACATAGCGGTCAAATGCCATGACTACCAGGTGAAGGATCTCAGTGCCCCCCAGGAAATGGATGAAGAAGAGCTGGGTAAAGCAACCTGAAAATGAGATTTGCTTGCTCTCTGCCAACAGATCCCTCAGCATCCTTGGAGTGGCTATTAGAGAATAGCATATGTCAACAAAAGACAAATGACCTAGGAGGGAGTACATGGGTGTGTGGAGACGAGGGCTAGTCCAGATAATCAGAACTACAAAGAAGTTTCCCAAAATGGCAGTGATGTATACAGCAAAAAAAGCAGCAAATAGTAGGGCCCGTAATTCTAGAGACTGCACTAGTCCCCCGAAGATAAATCCAGTCACTATGGTGCTGCTATTTTCATGGTCCATAGAACTCTCACTGAAAAGCTGAAGAGAAAAAAAAAGATTTATCAATATTGTCATTTCCTCTCTTGCTTCCCTCGCCCCAATAAAAAAAGAGAAGAGAAACCTCAAATTGAACCTTCCAACCAACTGATGTCCTCTATAGAGAATTCTGAAGTTCTGAGTAATCTATAAGGAAATTACTCCTTAAATATTTTAATTTAAATAGTTTCCTTCTGTGCAGAAGTACTTTTAAAGTTTTAGTGGAAAGTACAGGGTTATTGTCACTTTGTAATAGAAGAGGTCAAGATTAACGTTAACATTTTTGTTTTATTTATTTTTATTTATTATTTTATGCTAGAATCCCTTAGTTAGAGAGGAGAGAGTAGAATGGGTTAGAATCATGTTTATAAGAGAAACCTATTCATCATCAAAAGGTTCCAATCTGGGTCTAGAAAGTGGAAAATCAGGTACATTGATGACAGAGATTATTTTTTATTTTGTATCATCAATGCTTAGTGTAGTACTTTTCAAAAAAGGAAGAGCTTAATAAATGTTATTAAATTGCATGAAATTTTAGAAATGCCAAGAGTAAAACTTTTTACATATTTGCTTCTTCTTCTCCTCTTTCTAATTTTTCAAGAAGAGGACAATCAAAAATCTGAAAGACCATCTAAGAAAGCAAATTAAAAATGGAGATACACTGACAAAAAAAATTCAGGATTTTGGATTTTTGAAGGGATTTTTGGATGCCTAGGACTAACTTCCAGTATATCATGACAGACAGAAATCTTTGGATACTGAGTAAATGAGTAATTAAGGTATTTTGAAGCCAATTTCAAATTCTCAAAGAGATAGAATGCTGAGTTGATATCTGAAAGCAATACATATACTACAGACAACTTCTTTTTTTGTTCGTTTAGTATTTTATTTTTCTCCAGTTAAATGCAAAAATAACTTTTTACATTCATTTTTAAAACTGAATTCCAAATTCTCTCTCTGCCTCCCCACCACATACCCCTTCATTGAGAAGGCAAGTAATTTGACATATATTATACATGTGCAGTCATGCAAAATATTTACGTATTAGTCATGTGAATGAAAACAGAGACAAAAACAAAAAAAAATCTCAAGAAAAATAAATTTAAAAAAAGCATGCTTTGATCTGTATTCTGACACCATCCGTTCTTTCTCTGGGGATAGACAAAATTTTCATCGTTAAGTCCTTTGGAGTTTTCTTGGAACACTGTATTGCTGAGAAGAGCTAAGTGATTCAAAGTAACTTGCTTCAAAACTTTGTTCTCACAGTTACTATTGCTAACTGTACTTCTTTCCATCTCAGCTGAAAGGGTGAGGAGGTTAGGCCATCATAAGTCTGAAGAAGTATGAAAAAGTTTAGAAAATCCACTATGGTGAATGGAATAGTGAGACTATTAGGGATGCATGAAAGAATTTCTTTGCCCCAGTGAAGGCCCAGTTGAGATTATGTTATATAAATATTCAATGGATCCAATCAGCATAGTTTCATGATTTTCACCAGCTTTGTTTAGCAACATATGAGTCAGAGGGAAAGCAGTGGTTAGCGGGGGGAGTCCAGTGGTGAGGCTTGGATGGACAGTATCTTTGATAGAATAAGGGGGCAAGGGAATTAAGAGAAGAAAATAGTTGAGAGTTGTACTTACTCTCAAGGAGTTTATATATTTTAGAAGGCTATACACAAGTAATAAAACACAAAAACATGTGTGTGTGTGTGTGTGTGTGTGTGTGTGTGTGTGTGTATGTATAGAGAGAGAGAGGGAGGGAAAGAGTGAGAGTTGGAGAAAGGTACCAGTTGGTGAGATAATTTGTTAAAGATTTCAGGTTGTGGAACCTGGGTTTTGCCTTGAAGGAATTTAAGAATTCTATGAAGCAGCAGGATTGGATTCCAGGGGTAGGAGGGACCAACTGTGCAAAGGAACAGAAGCAGGGATGAAAGGCTGTGTGTGGAGAATAGCTAACAGGTCAGCTTGACTAAACAGTGAATATAGGAAAGAGTATAACCGACACATTTTGGCGAGTGTGAGTGACACGCGCGTGTGTGTGTGTGTCTGTGTGTGTGTATTTGTGTGTTTGTATGTATGTATATCACCATTGGTAAATTCCTTAATCTTTTGGGGCTTCCTTTTCTTCATCTTAAAATGAGATGTTTGGGCCAAAATATTTCTAAAGTTCTTTCCCCATCTAAATCTACAATCCTATACATACAATGGAGATAACAATAATTGCCCTTGAGAAAATTTTTAAAATTGATTTTGTATTTTATATTTGATTTCATTCTTTACTTGACTCTATACTGTAACTGCTTGAGCCATGTTTCTTTGTCTCTGAGTTAAGTTCAGAAGTCCATGAATCCAGAAGTTCAGATTTCCTCTCTGAACTAAGTTGAAAAGTTGTTTCCCTGTAAATCGCTTCAATTGAAAGAAAACTGTTATCTCTGTAGCATTTGAACAATTGGAAGAAATCTGAGATCCTTGACAGACGCAGGTGATTGACAGGGAGTCTTATCCATTCTCTCTGCAGTTTTGATTGTCCTTCGAGAAAGTTTTGTCTTTTATTGCTGTGACACTAACTAAGCATGCAAGTGAACATCACCAGTAACCTTTCTAAAGCAACAAGATGAAAGAAAAGGTTGGTGCTAGTGTTGCATTCCTGCATGGAAATCATGTTGTTTTCCATCAGTGATGCTTCCTGTTCTTTGTAATCTGAACTTCCCCAAACCATATGAAGCACAATAAGTTATATACTTCATGGTCTTTAGGCTGACTGAGGAGCTGAGACGCCCATTTTATATTGGTAATTGCTGGCCTTACAAATTAACTGAACATGCTCAGGACTTTGTGCCTCAGTTTACTTTAACTTCAATCACAACACCCTCATATAGCTGTTGTGAGAGTCAAGTGAAGCTCTATGTGTTTCGTATTATAGACATGTTATACAGACATCATTTATTATCAGTGTTACCTCCCCCAGAAATGAATAGAGGTGGTTTCAACACGTCCAGAACATATTCCCTCCCTACCAAAATAAGCTTTTCCTCCCAGACAAGTCTTTGTTATGAAGAATGCCAGTTGTTCCTCATCTCTCTGTCTCTCTCTGCTTCCCTGGATTTCTTCCAATTTCTGCTAACTTTCCACATTCTGAGTAAAACTTTTCCCAGTCCTCCTTAATCTTAGTGCCTTCCTTCCAACACTCCTCTCACTTTTTCGTGTTGGGGAAATTGAGTGAACCCCACTGACTCCATCTTATGACTCAGTTCAGGAACTAGTCCCTTTCTATTCAATGTTAGGTCTCGTCCAATTTCTGTCTTGTGAGAAAATTTTATTCAGTTGTAGGAATTGTGAAAGAAATTTGTTGCATTGCTTAAACCTAGCCCTACATGTCTGGGAAATTGATCCACCTCTACCTATTGCTTAGAGACTTGCTGACCAGAAACCCAGTCAGAACGAAAGATGGCTATGAAGAGTTTTCTCACAATAATAAATCTCAAGCAACCCATATGTCTTTTATGAAAACTGGCCCTGTACTTGTAAATCAGTTACAGTTTCCATGTTCCTTTGGTTGAATATAGATACTTGGGGAAGTGGGACATTCCTTTTTCTGATTTCAGGGAATTGCACCTGTGTGTTCTCTGCCTCTCAACTTGAAGGGTCTCTAATCTTGCCTCCAATTAGAAATCATATTACCTAATTTTGTATCCTGATTAATTATTTTCTTTTAATTAAATGGTTTTATTTGATTGTTTTTAAGACATAAAAATCTGTCTCACTCTGTATTCAGGGTCTTTGGACTGACTGGGGAGTTCACTGACCCTTTAATAAGCCTATTTTGTTAATAAATCATACAGCGCAGATTGCTTGCTCAGTTATTACTAATTATTCACCACAATGTATAAGTCTTGTTTGAAGATAGTTGTTTGCATGTTGTCTCCCTCATTAGACTGTGAATTCATTCAGAGTAAACACTGTCTTCTGCCTTTTTCTTATCCCTAATGCTCAGCACAGTACCTGGTACACAGTAGGTTTGTAATAAATGTTAGTTGAGTGACTGACCTCTCTATGTCTCTTCTCTCAGTTGTAAAATTAGGGTAATAACACTTACATAATGTACTACAAGCAGCTGGTGGGAAGAAAGTGACTTTGTAAATCCATATTAAATGTGAGGCAGTATACTTATCAGTTATATTACTCCTTCTCAAGGCAGACACGTTCAGACAGCTCAATTTAGGAAACTTTTCTTCCTATTACTAGTTTTACTCTATTTCACAAGAAAATCCTTCCAGGCTTTTGAAGCTGATGTTCTTCTCTAACACCTACCCCCATCTAGTCTCCCTTTAGCTAAATATTCATGGTTCCTTTAATTAATTATCATACGGAATGGGTATGAATCCATCCACCACTATAGTCATCCTTCTACAGACATACTTCAACTTGTGGCTTTCCTTTTAATATGTGGCAAACAAAATGGGACACAATATTCCTGATGTGGTCTAACTAGAACACAGTACAGTGGGAATCATTTGGATACTGTATTTTTTTAACAAAGTCTATGATTGTATTAGCTTGATTTTTTTTCTTTTGGTTTAGTTTGAGACAGTACTTCAAACTATTGATTGAAATCAAAGTTACAGCCACTAAAAACGCTAAAGATTTTTCACTTGAATTTCTTTTTAGTGACATCTTGTTTCCCTTATTCAACTAATTTTTTTTATTCCATAGGAAAGACTTTACATTTATTCTCATTACTTCATCTTGTTAGCTTTAGATAACTGTTCCAAACTATCAGCTTTTCTGCATCCTGCTTTTGTCATTCAATATTTGAATCATCCCTGAAATCTTTGTATCACTTGAAAATGACCATCTACAAGTTCATCAAAGTTTTTAATACATGTGTAGAACAGAATAGGACCAAAAGCAGAGCATACTGCAATATTACACTAGAGACCCTCTTTCAATAACTCTGATGCATTAAGCATCAATATTTGCAGCATCTAAACAATGAACTAGCCCCTCAATCATCTAAATATAACATCTATCATATAGACCATATATCTCCATTTTGTTCACAAGGATAAAATGAAAGAAACTTGTTAAATGCTTTCAGAACTCTAGAAACCTAGTTTTAACATTTCCATCATCTGCTCCCAAAAAAGTGAATGAGATTATTCTCACATATTTTTTTCTTTCTTAAAGAACCCATGACGGTACACAATGACCACTACTCCCTTTTGCAAATGTTCACACAGCTATCTTTTAAAACAGCCATTCTAGGTGTTTGCTTAGGACTGAGTCAAATTCACTAAACTAAAGATTGCTGAATACAACTCTTTTCTCCTTTTGAAACCTCGAATCATTTTTGCCTCCTCCTCCTTCTACTACCTTTTGCTCTCCATCGTTCTTTAAAGATTAGTGATAGCAGTTTGGTCTAGAGGAAATGACCCTGGATTTGGAGTCGAAGGATATGGATTGGTCCTGCTCCTTGCTAGGTGTGTAAACTTCAACAGGTCATTTAATTTCTCTAGGATTCAGTTTCTTCATCTGTAAAACGAAGGGATTGAATAAACTCTTAATTCTCTTAAAGTTCTAAATTCAATGATCCCATGACATCTATAAGTTTTTATTTACTTACCTTTGAGGTAACCTCTCAATTGAGAACAACTAATTCATGCCCCAAACTCTATTTACTGATCTATTCATTTCCTTCTTTTTTCATCATTTTCTCTTTCTTCTTTTCTATCTTTTAAAAAATTTTTCTCTTCTGTCCATTTTTTCTTTCTTATGGACTTCTTTAATTGCAGAGGGGGAAGAAAATTCCATTTTTTCAGTAAGTATAATCTTAAAATTTCTCCAGGATAAAGGCCAAAGAAAACTATGAAACCTGGGTCAAAAATGAGCTCAAGAGTCAACTAAGTTTGAATTACAATCTTATTATAATAGTTTTAACTATTATTCTATGCTATATCATTTATTAAAATTATGCAATCTTGTAAAAATGCATTCATCTATAATTGTAAAACATGAATTAATTTATAATTAAAATGAATTAAAATTTTATTTTTAAAGGTTATTTTAGGATCAAGGTCTTTCCCCTATGCCAGCCTTCTAATTCATTCTTCTTAAAGTCACCTACTAGTCTAGAAGATCTTCCCTTTTCATTCAATGGGAATTTTTTTTAGTTTCTGGACCATCAAGAAACATACTATGAAAAAAATACTCAAAGGAAACTTACCCTCTGAATTATCAGGGATCCCATCAGCAACTATATTAAGCCTCAGACACTCTGGCCTATCCAGTGAGAACAACCTGAGGCATGAAGGTTCTCCTCTCTGCAGCTTGTTCCAGTTCCCTTGCCTTTCCAAGAAGAATCCTTGCAATAATTTCGGTTGATCTCTGCCATAGTGGTCATTCTAGCTCTTCAGGTGAAAAACTGAATCAGATCAGTAGAAGCATCCAAAATGTCTGCATTTCTTTCCCTACCTTAGCCCTTGTACACTAGGCTGCTTTACTTGCTCTTAGTGCAAAAGCTGGGGTACTTTCAGCAATTTTTGAGACCTGAGAGACAATGTTTCTCTGGAGCACTTCACACCTTCTGCTTTTGAATCAAGTACCTAGAAACCCTAGGGTCCATCAGCCCATGGGAGGTAAATTGCTATAATAAGCCAGGACATGGAGGGCCAATCTCTCAATGACTAAGCAATCGTCCCTAGACACGGAATCTCTCCCCATGATTCAGTGTCCTGCTTTAGGAGAGAAAACCTCAGCTAGGAAGGGCTTAGCAGTCATATCTGCTCCAAACTTTGCACTTTCTGATGTCTTCTATCTGCATCAGTTCTTGTGACACCATTGGGAGCCACTAACTAAACAAAGTGGGGCCATCTCCATACGTGACTTTTCAGAAACAAAGTTTCAAGTTTAATTGGTCCCTAAACAAAGATCTCCCAAAATCTAGGATGAAATAAAACAAAAATAATCATAGATAATGAGGTGCTAAAATAAATTGAAAGATATGCAGTCACCAAAAAAATGTAATGGCAAAACATAAAATTTTTGGACATAAGCAGAATACGAATTTCTTTTGCCTAACTGTGTATTTGTTACATTAGGCCAAGGTCTTTGCAGGCACTCACTTAGGGTGAGGCAACACCCATTCATTGAATAGGCCTGTTTAAGAAGTAGCCAGGGCATGGCCCCTTTAAGGAGGTCAACAAAAGAAAGACATCAGGCTGGTTGGGAAACATCGAGGGGGGTGGGTGAGGAGCCCCTTGGAATCCCAGTTTCAGAGTGTAGTAGGTTTAAAGTTTTGGGATTCGACTGGGGAATGGAAATTTGAATGACTAAAAATTATCCAGTTAACCTGGGTTTTACAGCCTCTTTTCCCTTCCCATTTCCTTTTTCCTTCCCCTTTCCTTTTCCCTTTCCCCTTTTCTTCCCTTTCCTTTCCTTTCCCCTGTCCTCTCCCCAAACCTTAAACCTACTGCACTCTGAAACTGGGACACCAATGGGTCCCTGCCTAAGGGCTCCTCTGGACCCTGCTACCTTTAGAGTGATTCTCAATAGTAACTTTTGCAGTTTCCCACCCAGCCTGAAGTCTTTGTTTTCTTGACCTCATTAAAGGGGTTATGTCCTGGCTACTTCTTAAATAGGCCTGTTAAATGAATGGGCTTTGCCTCATACTAAGTGAGGGCCTGCAAAGACTGTGGCCTAAAGGACCCAGGGTCTCCCGGAGCATCCTGGGTCATCTCCAGTCATCCTGATGAATCACTGCATTTAGATGGCTCTGGAGAAGTAAGGTTGATGACCTGCACTGCCCTCCCTCACTCAAAACAAAGTCAACTGCAAGTCATGACATTATTTTCTCTGATGGCATGGTCATCTTTGGCAATGAAGGACAAACATGATTTACTACAAAGATTTTATATTTTACCAGTGAGGGGAAGGATGTGAAAGGGGAGAAAAATGAATGCTTGATAGTCGAATAGGAAATAATTAAATAAAAAAAAAAGTGATGGGCAGATGATGAGATTTTAGTGTGTTATAAGTTCATAATCCTGCGCTACCTTTTTACTAGATGAAAGGAAGGAAGGAAGGAAGGAAAAAAGAAGGAAAGAAAGAAGGAAGGGAGGGAGAGAGAGTGTCGGGGTCGGTCCTGACTGCCTGGGCAGAGAGGGGCTTCCCCAGGAGTGGCCGCCAGCCAACCAGGGGAGGACACGACCCGGGATAAGGGATCGTGCCTCCCTAGGATTGGTCTGGAGGGGCTTGCTCCAATGGGATGTAGGCCTCGCCCTCGGGGTGGATCGGGATGGCTACCCGGAACTAGAACCCTACTTAAACCAACGCCTTGGGCTGTTCGGGGGATTCCTCTGCACTCAATAAAGTATATGCCTCCTGAAGTAGTGTCCGACTGAGTCCCTCCGCCGAGTCCCCCGGGGAGGGAAACCGGAGACGTCCGGAGCAGAAGCCCACTGGGAGAGAGTCACCTGAAGGACCTGGAGCCGGGTCAAGAGAGAATGAAGGAAGGAAGGGAGAGAGAGAGAAGGAAAGGAATGAAGGAAGAAAGGAAGGAAGGGAGAGGGAAAGAAAGGAACAAAAAGAAAAGAGAGAGAACATTTATTAAACCCTTACTCTATGCTAGGCACTATGTTAAATGCTAATAATGATCCCTACCCTCAAAGATCTTTCATAATGAATAAAGAAAATACACAAAGGGAGTCCATTCTCCCATGGATGGATGAAGTGCTCTGATTAATGAGGAAAAGATCCTGGGAAAGTAAGATGAAATGTGGGTGAGCTCTGAAATGGTATTTATATTGGGAGAGTTATGAATCAAAATAGTGGGACCCTGAATGACAATTGAAGGAATCTTGAAGCAGCTAGGTGACAGAGTGGATATATCCCTGAGCCTAGAGTCAGGATGACCTGAGTTGAAATCAGAAATATATTAGCTGTGTGACCTTGGGAAAGTCACTTAACCCTTTTATCTCAGTTTCTTCAACTGTAAAATCTGGGTAATGATAGCTTCCACACCACAGGATTGTTGTAGAACAGATTCCTGTTTAGTCATAGATTGAGCTGTTTAACTTCAGAGATACTAATGCTAAAAATCTATGGTTCTTGAGGCTCATGAGTTCAAGCTAATTTAAAGGACTGAAGATAATCCTAGCCTTTTTATTTAAAAAACTGTTCTCCCTGGTTTAGCAAAAATGAATGGACTATTTTCTTTTCATTTTGAACTTATAATTTTAAAACCAATATTCATTATCCCTCCATTCTACACTGCCCAAAGTATAATTAGAAAATAAAAAGAAAATCCTGATAGTAAATATGCATAGACTATGGAAACAAATTCCCACATATTCTGTGTTCAAAAATGTACATATCATTCTAAAGAACTATGGAGTCTGAATGCAGAATGAAGCATATTGTTTTCACTTTTTTCTTTCCTGTGGTTTTTCCTTTTTGTTCTGATTCATCTTTCACAACATGATTAAAGTGGAAATGTGATTAATATAATTGTACATGTGTAACCTGTAGCAGATTGCTTTCTATCTTGAGGAGGAGGGAGGGGTAGAAGGCAGAAGGGTGGGAAGGAGGAGGAAAATTTGGAATTCAAAATCTTATAAAAGTAAATGATGAAAACTATCTTTACACATAATTGGAAAAAATAAATACTATTATTTTGGGGAAAAAGGAATACAGTAATGAATTGAATAGATTAGATACATAATACACAGTGGTAAATGACCATAGTAATCTAATGTTTGACAAACCCAAAGGTCTAATATTTGAGGACAGTAAACCATTTTTTGACAAAATTACTGGAAAATAATTTGGCAGAAAATAGTTATAGATCAACAACTTACAATATATGCTGAGATAAGTCAAATGGTTACATGATTTAGACATAAATGGTGATATAAGCAAATTAGGGGAGCATGGAATATTTTACCTGTCAGATTTATGGATAAGGGAAGAATTCATTACCAAACAAGAGACAGTTTTGCAATATGTAAAACAGACAATTTTGATTACATCAAATTAAAAAACTTTTGCAGAAACAAAACCAAGATTAGAAGGAAGGCAAGAGAAAATTTCACAGTAAATTTCTTTGATAAAGGTCTCATTTATCTAATAAGAATATATCATTCCCCAATTGATAAATGGTCAAAGGATACGAGCAGGCAGTTTTCAGAATATTATCCTAGTCAAACGCTACCAATGCTTGCAGTGTCTGCTTCTTTATTGGACCTCTCTGTACCTTCATGCATGTTCAAAATTAATAACAGCAAATTTTGGCAGCTGTGTGTTGATAATGATGATAGAAAATGGAGGTTTTCAGAGATGTTCAACCTTTTAGAAAGACCAGGGGTCATTGGTTTAACCTCTGGTGACTGGACTGAGAACTCTCTTACCATTTTCCTACACAGTTGTATAACTCAATCGAATATTTCATTTACCCAGATTCCCCTTACCCTCTCAAATTGCTCCATGCCGGCTTCTTTAATCAGGTTGTTCTTGGGGATTCTACCTTGTCTCAGGCTATTTGTGCACCTGCTTATATCCACTGTCCATTGATACATTTCCATTTCCATTTTAGTAGTCATTGTGTATATAGTCGTCCTAATCCTGCTTACTTCTCTCTATATCGGTTCACAGGAGTATTTTAAATGCTGTTCTGAATTCTTCATAGTTATTATTTTATTTTATTATGCTGCAATTTATTTAGTCATTGATGCTGAGAACTTCTGAGGTGCTAAAAGGTTATTTGCCCACTGTTTGCTTTTTCTTTCACTTTTTCACTAATATATTATGATTAGTACGATTGCAATTCAGTTAAGTAGGTGTCCCTTCCTGACTATTTGGTTACTGAGTGAAGGGTTGCCTGGTCCTGGATGCATCCTGGACTGAGGGCTGGGGTGAGCAGTGGAGTTACCTGGCTCCATAGATAGCTTCATTCCTGTCATCAAGTTTAAGAATTATTTTTCAGTGTATATTACTTTGCTTTGTATGTGGAAAATAAACTGAGTCTCTTGGTGTTTTGCTCCCTACATTAGGTCTAGAAAATATAGTACCAGCAGGATATGCCAGTGACCTCAAGGTTTTATATCAGTTCCCCAGATCTTGACATTCCACAGTAGTTTCCATCATGTATATTCTGGTTTAATGGTTCAATATTGGCCTAGCATTGAAAATAACAAACAGGTTTTCCCTCGACCTTCTGGATTTGCAAGTTAGCCCACCCTGGTTTCAATCCCAGTAACATTCCTGACAACCTTTCTAAAGAGGCTCTACCTGATCACCATCAACATAGATCTTATCACTATTGACCTGCAGGCCTTCTTGAGGTATAAGCCTATAGGGATGATTGGTGACCTGTAATTTGGGAGGACTGAAAACTACCTGGTGTTCAGCCGATGCTGTGTGACTATCTTTGTCTTCTCAATGCAGCTTCTTTGACTAAAAATCCTATCAGAAGCAGGGGCTAAGATATTCTTGAATAAATGAAGGTCAGAACCAGCTGTGTATGTACCTGACCATAACTATAGTAGATGTCCAGTTCCTCCTCGTTTACTGGCTCACCTTCCACCTGGTCAGGCAGGGGAACCAGGAGGACCCTCCTTTCCTTCCTCCCCCATCCTCACTTAGCTGCTCAAAGGACAGAGGGAGGATTAGAGAAGATCAGGACTTTATTCTCTGGAAAGACAAGAAGCAAGAGGAGGAAATTCATTGCTCTGGAGTAAGAAGGCTAGAAAGGTAGGAAGGGGTCAGGTCATAGAGGACTTTAAAAATCAGAGGATTTTATATTTGACCTGAAATCAATAGAGAGTCACTAGAGTTGATTGAATGGGGTATGACATGGTTAAATTTATACTTTAGGAACATTAGTTTAACAATTAAATGGAGGTTGGACAACAATGGGGAGAGACTTAAGACAAGGAGACCAACCAATAGGCAACTGGATATTCAGATATGAGCATAATTCCTTGCGTTTCCTGGGGTAGATTTAATGAACTATGATCCAGGTTGGGGACAGAACAAGAAACATTTGTAAATGCCTCTTTCTTACTTGCAATGGACATTCTGCTCTGACAGGTTTCTCAGTGTGTGTAGGGATACCCAATACAGCCATAGCCATTAGTTAGTGAAAGCCATCTTAAATCTTTCAACTCAGTCCTGTGGTAGAAGACAAATCTTTTTGGTCCCTGCTCTCATCTGCTCTATTCTGTGTGGCTATGACACTTTAGTTAAATTCCTTAAGGAAAAAATGTAGAAGGGCTAATAGAAAGCACAGATTAAGGATATGGGATCATAGTGTCATGGATTCAGAACTGGGAAGGATATCAAATGTCGGCTAGCCTATCTTTTATTTTGCAGATTGGGAAACTGAGATCCAGAGAGGTGAAGTGATTGGACCAGTCATACAGGTAGCATGTAACAGAGAAACAATTGGAATCCAGAACCTCAGACACTAAATCCAGTACTTTTTGCATTGTGCAATGTTGCTACCATTTGGGAGTGTGTGAAGCAAAATAGAGTGTTTTCAGAGGGAGGCATTTCATGATGGGGAGAGGTCCTCAAAGATCTCAGATTTGGGGAGGGTAAAGGGGGAGAATATGGCAAAAGTGGAAAAAACATTAAAGATATGCAACAGTTCATGCATAAAGTAACACAGGGGTCTCCAAGTGGATGTATAAGACACTGAGGCTATGCTCCTGCACTAGAATAAGGAAGGAGGACTCAAGTCTTAGATGTAAGATTCAGGTTGAATTCTTGGTTCTCAGTGGTCTCTCTGAAGTTTTTGGGTAGATATCTCTATTGAGGGACTTTTCTGTTTCCTTAAATCCCATTAATGGCTAAAATCTCAGGAAAGACCTTATACCTTACCTTAGCTATTTTCCTTATCTCTCTGTCGCTATGCTTGTATTTATCTCTTCAAGCTGTAAAAATATAGGAAGGGAAGAATGTTTTGACTGATTCTCATGCTCAGGTTCTCTTCTTTGCTCAGAGTTTTCCCTTTGGAATTATAGGGGAACCTCTAGGAACCTCATAACTTCAAAGTTCATTATGGGAAAATTTTGGAATTATGTTACCAATAAGGTCAAGAATTTTCCTGTGCCCTCAAGTTCTATGCCAAACTTTACGAGTCTTCAGGAACCTGGGGCTTGTGCCCAGAGAGGAGCACTGTGGTCCCCTGGAACCTAGTAGTCTCCAGTGTGAGAGTACTTTGACACTGATGTCAGTAGCATGGCTTCTATATAAGCAGATTTAAATATATGGGGATACATTTAGACAGTAGAAAAGTCTGATGACACTACCCTAAAGTTAGACTCTACATGTTTCCTTTGGAGGTATTTTACTACTGTTTTTTTAGTGCATATGTCAGGGAATAAGAATTTTCATAGACATTTTTATAAATATAAATTTACCCCTTCTCTGTAGTAAATGGGAGAATTTAACAGGAAGGTATCTCAAGGGACCTTAGAAGAAAGGGAGGGAGAATGGTCAAGGGTCCTAGTACGACAGAGACTCTCATGGCCTTCACTACCTGGAAGGTCATGTAAGTCAGATTTCACCTTTCCTCCATGATTATTTATTACCATTAAGGAGATGAGGGAGCGTCTAGGTTCTCTGAAAATGCCTCTGGCCTCCATTAATTATGTTCTTTGCAAGTGTAGGGGGTCACCACTGCCCCAGTTCCATGAACTATTAACTGTCAAATTAGTTTTTACTCAGAATTATTTATTTCAGAAGGTATAATCACAAATAGAGAAATTTATTCTCCCATCACATGAGAGGTTTAGTTCTCGTCTCCCCCAAACCTGCATCACCCCATTCTATGGGGAGTGGAAGGGGGTTAGGTTCATAGCTCATTTTGGTTCTGATAGAGCACAAGCTCAGTTGAAAGTCCCAATGCCCCTCTGGCTCAAGACCCAAGCACCCTAGTTTTTCAGGGCTTCTGTGCCACTTAGTTGCTACAACATGCTATCTGAAATCCTCGCTCTAATTTGTTGCCATGACTCAAACTTCCAGGTTCATTGTGGATTGCAGCTGACATCTGAAACTGAGAAGGACAAATGAAACAAAAAAGAAAGGTCCATTTCTTGGTGTCAGGATATAAGAGGGGAAGAAGAAGAAAGCCCTTCCCCTCTCAATGGTTCAATTAATATCATTACAGCTGTGGGTAAAATGGGATCTTTACCCTATGCATCAAACAGGAAAGAGTAGCAGACAATAGCTGTTGGAAAAGATCTTGTGCCAGAAAGAGACCAACTGGCTCAGTCTTGACAGTTTAAAAGATCCAGCCAATCAAAGGGGGCTGTCCTTCCTGACACAATAGGGAATGGAAAGTATCTCTGTGTTAGGAGAACTAGGCATGCCTAGGCAAGCCTGAATTATACGAGGGTCCTAGATTTGATGCTGGAAAAGACCTTAGTGGTCAATTAGTCTAACCTCTTTAATTAAAAAAAAAATGAGAAAACTGGAAACCAGAGAGAAGAACTACCTCGTCCATGGTCACTTAGAAAAGAAGGATGAAAGAAAGGAAGAAAAGAAGGAAGGAGGGAAGGAAGGAGAGAAAGAAGAAGGAAAGAAAGGAAGGAGGGAAGGAATGAAGGGCAGGTGGAAAGGAGAAATTTAGGCAAGAAAGAAGGAATGAAAGAAAGAAACAAGGTAGGAAGGGAGGGAAGGAGGAAAAAAGAAGGAAGAAAGGAAGCAAGATACTTATTAAGCACCTACTATGTACCAGATCTATGCTAAGAATTTTATAAATAATATTTATAAATATTATCTCATTTGACCCTCATGATAACCCTGGGAGTTAAAGGTTATTTTTATCACCATTTTATGGTTCAGGAAACTGAGGCAAATAGAGGTTAAGTGAAAGACCCAAGATGTCCAATTGATAATTGTCTGATAAGTGTCTTTGAACTTAAGTCTTCCTGAATCCAGGATCAGCATAATATCCACCATGCCACCCAGCTTCCAATCCATTGCTTTTTTGGTAGTGATACAATCACAATATAATAATGTAAATGATCTTCCTAAAACATGAATCTGACCATGTCGATCCATGGTCTCATATTGCCTCTATGATACAATATAAGCTCAACTGTCAATAATTTAAGACACTATCAAATTTTACTTCACTCTACCTTTCTTGGCTTGTTTCATGTTACTCTCCTTCATGAACTTTCCATTCTAGTCATACTAGACTATTATCTCCCTGAACTTGATATTTTATCCCCTACTATGTCTTTCCAGGTGATCACCAAATTTAATCTTTTTCCTGAGTTCTAGCCCCACATCACATTATGGACCTCTCAAATTGGATGTCCCACAAACATCCCAAACATGACCAGAACAGAACTTAATATGTTTTCCTCATGTCTTTCTTTAACTTCCATATCACTATATATAACCATTTTTCTAGTTACCCAGTCTCAATCCTAGTACCATCTTTAATTCCTCACTTATACTTTTGCCACGTATCCAATCTTCTATAAAGTCTTGTCACATCTACTTTTAAACCATTCCTCCTATTTTACCTCCCTTCTCTCCTAGTCACACAGCTACCACCCTGCCGCAAGCTTTCATCACCACATGTCAGGAATATTGCAATAGATTTGTGGTTGGTATCTCTGCCTCAAGTTTCTCTCCACTCCAATCTATCTTCTCAGCTGCCAAAGTGATTTTTACTAAAGGGTAAATCTGCCTATGTCACACATACCCCTCTATACCCTGATTTCTGCTCAAATTCTAGTACCTCCCTATTCCCTCCAGGATCAAATATTAAATGCTTTATTTGGGTTGTAAAACAATTTGCAACCTGTCCTTTTTTCCCTACCTTTTCAGACTTCTTATATTTTCCTTCCTCCCTTATACTCTCTGCTCCAGCTACACTATTCTTCTTGTCATCCTACTAAGTGTTCCCTGTTCCTGGATTATTCTTCCTTGTCAACTCTGCTTCTGAGTTTTCCTGACTTCCTCCAAGATTCAGCTCAAACCCCACTGTCTTAAAAAGACTTATTCTAGTCCCTTCCATTGTTAGTAACTTCTTACTGAGATTGCCTTTTATGTATATGCAAGATATATAAGTATATTTATACATATATGTGTACCTATATCTATATATCTTGTATGTTATTTGTAGTTATTTGCATTTTGTTTCTGTGATTAGAATGAGTTTCTTGATAGCATGGATTTTTTTTCTTCTCTTCTAGACCTTAGCACAGCAGCTGGAATATAGTAAATGCTTACTGATTGAGTGCTGGACAGTCCCTGAGAGAGGGAACTTCTGACTTTGAGGTTGAATTTTGAGATCTGAAAGCAGAGTGAAGGATTGTTTTTTCTGGTAACACTGAGAGAGTCATGGTGGCATTAACTAACCCAAGGAAAATCTCATATACTGCCTTTTGCAAAAGTAATGAGTCTTTCAATCCATGACTTTTATGAAGCTCAGGTAGCATGACCCTGAGACTGATGTGTGGAAGTTGCAGAAGCAAATTTTTAACTCAATATAGGGAAAATTTTCTCAACTTTTAGAATGATCTAGAAGTGGAATGGGCATCCTCAAACAAGAGTTTCCTGTCACAAAAGAACTTTAATGGAGACAATCATTGTTAGGTACATTCAGATATGTATGTATTGGATATGCATGTATTGACTGTTGATGTCTTTTCAATTCTGGGGTTCTATGACTGCATTGTAACAAAAACTGTCCTACTTCTATTTGGGTACCTATTCCAGGGCACAATTTCTTAGCACTTCTACCCTATTCTTCCTCAGATACCACTTGTTCCTAAAACAACTCCCCCTTCCACTAGACTAGCTTAAAGTCTCAAGAGCCTCAAAAGACAATTTACATAGACATAGTGCTTTTCAACATTTAAAGCACTTCATAAAGGACAGTTGTTTTATTATTAACAATATTATTAACAATAGTTATTGTTAGCAGTTGCCATTACATAAAAGAGTGTTTCCAGACCTACTTTGGCCTCCAATGAGAATATGGAGACTATCAAAACTTAGCATTATGAAGAATAGCTCTTCATTATCTTTGATATGGAAGCCCCTCCAATATTTACAAAAGCTACATTTAATTTTAGTTTTCATTCTAAACCATTGGAGGATAAGAAAGGTAAATCAACTTGTACATCAGCTAGTGACTTCCCTCTGATGTGACCTGTCCCCCAACCAGCTTCTTTAGTGCTCCTTTGACATCCTTATTCCTAAGGGTGTAGATTGTGGGATTAAGCATGGGGGTGACAACATTGCCAAAAATCTGAACAGGAGTCACTAGTACTTCACTCAGAGAGGGCTGGGTATAGATGAGGGCACAGGGCCCAAAAAACAGAGTGACCACAGAGAGATGAGACACACAGGTAGATGCTGCCTTGCGCCGACCCTCAGCTGAGTGCATCTTCAGAATAGCAATGACAATGCGAATATAGGAGGCCAAGATAAGGAGGAAGCAGCACATGGGCACAAGACCAATATTGGTAAAGCTCACTGTCTCAATGATGAGGGTGTTGCCGCAGGCCAACTTAACCACAGGAAAGATGTCACAGAAAAAGTAGTCTACCACATTTGAACCACAGTAGGGCAGCTGGAAGGTTAGCGTGGTAAGAATAGTAGCATGAAAAGAACTGGTGAACCAGGTTCCAGCAGCCAGAACCACACAAACACGGCGGTTCATGATGATGGTGTAACGCAATGGGTGACAGATGGCAGCAAATCGATCATAGGCCATTACAGTATAAAGCAGACACTCAGTACTGCCCAAGAAGTGATAAAAGAAAACCTGGGACATACAACCACCCAGGGAAATGACTTGATTCCTCACCAAAAGGTTTGCCAGCATCTTGGGGGTACTGACTGAGGAGAAGCCAATATCCAGAACCGATAAGTTGCACAAGAAGAAATACATAGGAGTGTGGAGACGGGAATCAGACATTACAGCCAGAAGGATGAGAAGGTTCCCCAGTAGGGTACAAAGGTAAAATATGAAGAAGATAACACAGAGCACTCGTTCCTGCCCTTCTGTGTGCGGGATGCCACGCAAGATGAACTCAGTCACAACAGTGTTGTTCCTTATCTCCATAGACATCAGATTTGTTCCTTTAGAGGGGACATAAAAAAAATACACACAGAGTGATCAAATGAATCTAGATACTCAATTCCCTTTCTTGCCAAGTCTTTCTGAATATTTTCACTGTTTGGGATGGGAGAATTTAGGAGATGAGGAGAGAAAGTCTATAATGAAAGATACAGCCACAGACCTTACACAGAGGTGAAGAAGCTTTGAGCCTATTCTCAGCAAATAACCCAGGAGAAAGATAAAGGAGGAATATGGTGTCACCTTTAGTTCTGACCTTTCTTCAGAAGGTTATGAGTAGGCATGAGGTAAGAACAGTGTCCTGAGCACCTAGAAACTAGGTATGTTTGGTAAACTAGGTATGCCTTGATTTGCCCAGTCTGATCTGCAGACACAAGAGGCATTTGACTGAAGATTCTGCTAGTTTAAACGTTCCTAGTCAACAAAATTCAAGACTTACCTGACAGATTGGCAAATCAGTTGTCCCTGCCACAATCTTTGTTCTAGCTGTCCTTTTGATTTCTTTGTTTCTTAATAGAAATGGGACTACAAAAAACAGAGAGATAGCCTTCCAATTGGAAGTCTTCTTCTGCCTACATGGCACGAAACTGTGTTCAAGAACTGTGTCAGCAGTCACAGAAGCTTCCTCCTCCAAACAGACAGTGCAAAATTAAATGAGAGATTGATCTTTGTTTTCAAATGGCTAGGACCCTTGAATTTATAATTCAGGGTCTGCTGTGGTAATCCATTATTTCAACTTTCTATTGCTCTTTTTCAAAGACAATAGGTATAATAACCAACTGAAGAAATTTTATAATTTCAGTATTTCTAAGTGATATATATGTATATATATGTGTGTGTGCATGTATGTATGTATATATGTATGTGTGCATGTATATGTGTATGCAAACATATACATATATACATACACACATCTATATATCTACAAATACAAATATGTGCGTATATATGTATATGTGTGGGTGCGTGTGTGTGTGTGTAGTACAATCGTTTCCATAGAATTTGCAGTCAGTGGACCTGAATTTGAGTACTAGCTTTTCTATTTATTAGCTCTTGTCTTTACTTTCTTTACCTGTAAAATAATGGGTCTGTACTATATGATTTCTTTTAGTTCCAACATTTCATTAAAAATGTATTATATCTGGGGATCTCAGGTACACCCTTCAGGAGAGGAGTCTCAGAACAATCTCCATGTCACATGTGTAGACTTGACAGTATTTAAATGGCCTTCTGATTGCAGACTCAACCCTGCCCATCCTAACCCTTGACACACAAAAAGTAACAAGTACATCATTACAATATAGAAAACAACCAGAGGAGAAAAACATGAATCAGACAACTTCTTCTTACATCAACTAGCGCACACATGCACACACGCACACACACGCACACGCATCACGCGCACAGATGCACACAGATGCACGCACACACGCAGAAACAGTCACACCCAAAAAACTTCCAGGAAAACAAACCATGTAGCTTTGCCCATTCTGAACCTTAGCATCTTATCTAGGTCTGGTTCATATCTCAAACCACAAAATCTTCCTGAAAGTATTAAGTTTATGGTCAATCTACTTATCTTAGGCAACAGCCCCCTCACCCTTGAGTGATTCCCCACTTCCACATACTTTTAAGGAGAATCCTTATGCTTTCAAGTAGCTTCTCTAAAAGACTAAGAGTATCCTCTTTTCTAATATGATTCCTTTTCCTTTCTTACCCAGTCGTGGAGAGGGAAATGATTTGACTTCCCTACATATATCTAAAAGGAATCAGTTCATATCAGAAAGGGCATGGAATTCTCCCATCATTCATTAATCTGCAACATAATAGCCACTCAGATTACTCAGTCTGCCCACTTATTTTTTCAGGATTCTGATTTTGGAGATAAACTATATGTATCTGATTTTTTATCTCTTCTTGTGACTTTTCCAATCAATGTCCTTAAGCCTTAAATTTAAGTTTTATCTTCTAGAGTATTCTCTTTGCCCTTGTAAGAGACTCTGTAATGCAATATTTATGACAGGTAAGGCATTGGCTTGCCCTGTGATAACGTCTGTATCTTACAAACATGCCCATACAGTGAAGAAGCACGTTCTCAAAGCAAGGGTTATATGAGAAATGAATCACTTGTAGTGTTTGCCAACTTGGCAAACACAAATCACGGCTTGATTTATTGTTTTGTTGATTATCTAGACTTAAAGAAAGTGACAAAAAATATTAATAATGCAGATTAAACTCATAAATATACCAAAGCTTTTATGAGAGTCATTTATTAAACATTTACCAGCACATCCTTGGAGCTAAGTAATATATCTATTATTATTCCTCTTTTAAAGATTGGGAAGCTGAGGTTCAGAAAAGTAAAGAGCTTAGCTCACAATCATCTGCCTAATAAGTGTGAAAGGCTGAATTTATCCCTAGTTCTTTCCTCACTGTGGATCTGATTCAGTCATCATGACACCATCTTGCCTCTCACTGTGTACCCAGTGCTTCCATAAGACAACAGTGTTAAGTACACATATACATATAACATGGATATACACACACATACATACATACATATATACCTATACCTATACATATGCATATATATATATATATATATATATATATATATATACACTCCTCTAACTTCCTTTCTGGCACTTAGAATGCTGAAAAGAAGCATAAAGGCACATCTGCATTAGAGATGTGTCTACTTGGAAAACACCAATAATATCTCAGGAAAAGGAACTAAAGTCACAAAGAGGTCTTAATCTTTCATTCGGAACAAACTGCAATAACTAAAGGTACAAAAATCAGCCAGTCAATCAAATCTACTTGCACTAGTAACTTATTTATGGATTCTTTAACCATTCCCAGTAACACTGCAGCTTCTCTCCCTGCAACCCACAAACTCCTATTGACTCAGTAACAAGACTGTGTAGCAGAAACATGACTGAATGAGGACACATAGCATCTGGATTTGTATGGACTCTGTTAATCATTCACTTGCTTTCTACTTTGCATGTCAGTTTCATCATCTGTAAATATGGTTTGGACTTAATTTCCTCACAGTGTCATTCTGGTCACTAACACAGTTATCTGACCAAACTTGAATGACCCCTTGGCAATCAGATCAGTAGAATAGTTTCCTGTTATACCAAACTTCCTCCCAAGGTGTACTTTTGAATTATTAGAACAACTTGGTTAGAGACAGTCTTCCTCTACTTTACTTCTGTAGTATAGTCTACTTCACCATTAAGTAAGATACAGGTAGTACTGATTCACAAGATTCCCAAATAGAGAATAGTTTACATGTGCTCAGCAGAAACATAATTGCTTACTAAATCTCCACCAGGCTTCTTTAACTGTAATACTGACAATTGATGGACCAGTCCTGCCTGGCTCTAGCAAGTCAGAAAGTCTTTGAGTGTCAGTCCAGGAAAAGTCTATGTGTCTGTCATTTGAGATATATCACTAGGGAATTGGTCACCAGACAACTTTTTTCAGTCATTGTAATTCAAAAGAAGGAATAGAAAGGTGGGGTGGGGGAGAGAAAGATATAAACAGAAAGACAATAGAAACAGAGAGACAGACAGAGAGAAAGAGACACAGAGAGAGACAGACAAAGACAGAAACAGAGAGAGAGAAAGAGAGAGAGAGAAACAGAGATAAAGTTCTCATCAACTTCTTAGATCTTTGGATCTGAGCCCATGGGATGTATGTCCCCAACCCAATTGCCTACTTTAAGAGTAAAGCATCTGGTCTAGAGTCCCTCCCCATTTCCAATCCCCAACACATTGCCCCGCAGGAAGATGTTCAAAGCTGGGAATAAAAGGAGTTTCTAGAGCTGTCAATTGTCTCAAGTATTAGATGGATCAGATTACTGCAACCCAAACTCCTCTAACTCTATCCCCAAAACTCTGGCCTTTGTAAATATTTAGCCACTTCCTGGAATACGATTCACTCCCTGTCTCATAGTGGAAGCTCATAGAAAACTCGTCATTCACTTTGATCAATTTGCTTTGGCCTTAGAGAAGTTGTCTTGTTTGTGATCACACAAATTTTTGGCTCCAAGAGAGTAACTCAAGAAATCACTCTTAATTCTGCAATAGACATCTCTCAAAGATATTATCACTGAGCTATAAATTTAAAGGAACAAGAAGTTAAGAAATTTTTTCTTTAAATATAAGACTATACAGTGATTCCTTTTGTAGGAATTAGAAAGAAGTGAAGCATCTTTTGATTATTAAATACTCCTTTAAAACAGGCTTTTGCCCCTAATAATTATATAGTACCCAGAGAATCAGAGCACTATTGATCCCTCCTCCTAGACTAAAAATTGAAAAGGTACAACTTTTCTCCTCTTCTCTTCCCTCCATGCACTGCTGGACAGAAAAAAAAAAAAAAAAAAACAACCTTTTTCAACTACAGTGGAATGAATATATCGGGTATTAAGAATAAAAGTAATTGCTTGGTCTCCATTTCCACTGATAACATAACCAACGTGTCTTTTCTAAGATGAAAACAGAAGCAATTCAGTTCTGCTTAAATAAAGATTTCCTATTTGGAAAGATTGAAAAGATTATTGGAAGTTTAAATGAATGGAAAAGGGGACTTGATAAATCTCATTATTTGAAGGTCATCATAAGAATGACTGCATGTTCTACATGTTAAGATTCATATGAATTAAAGATATAATGAAAGGTCATCATTTTAAGATGTATCAGGAAGGGCATGACACAAGAGGCACACAATGGGGGTAGTGTTTGGGAATGGTGATAATGAACCAAAGATAATTGATCTGTTATGAAATAGACTGATTTCCAGAGCAAAAGCAAATATGGGAAAGATAGAGACTCTTATGCTTCTAAAACCATTAGAAAAAGCAACATGAAAATTGTCTATTTTTTCATGAATCTATAGCAGTCAATGTTTGTTGATCACCCACTATTCACACAGCAAGGCTGGATAAATTACAAACCCCTCTAGTACCACTCTCTGGGTCCCTACAATCCCTGCATCTGCTCTAGATCCTACAGAGTGACAAAAGTCCATAGGCTCCTGCCTAGGGTACAGTGTTTAAGTAGCACATTGACCTTGAATAATCAATAGTACTGTAAAAATATGAATAAAGGGATGAATGGAAAAGCATTAGTCAGTCTGTACCTGTCAGTGTGTTAAAACATGCCTTGAGAAATGGCACTAAATTATAACATGAGATTTATTTTCAGTAAGTGGCATGGTGATGGCATGCTAGCAGCAGCTAGATTGCTCAGTGAGTAGAGTACTAGGCCTGGTGGAGTTAGGAACATCTTAGTTCCAATCTTTTCCTCAGACACTTGCCAGCTGTGTGATCTTGGGCAAGTCACTTAACTACGGTTTGCCTAGGAGCCAGCTAGGTGGCTCAGTGGATAGAGTAGTAGGCATGGAGTTAGGAAGACTTGAGTTGAAATTAAGCCTCAGACACTCACTAGCTATGTAACCTTTGTCTAGTCACTTAACTTCTGTTTGCCTTAATCCACTGGAGAAGAAAATGGCAAATAACTCCAATATTTTTGCCAAGAAAACCCTATGGACAGTATGGTCTGTGGGGTCATGAAATATTAGACATGACTGAATGACTGAAGAACAACATGGTGGGATAGTGGGAATTGAAGCTGATAAGTCACAATGAAAACAATACTGGATTAGACTCAAAGACCTAAATCTGAGTTCAAACTCAAGTTTAAGTTCTTTCATTAATTTACCATTGGAACTTAGGAAATTCACTACATATCTCTGACTCCAACAGTAAAATGCCAGAGCTATATCATATGTTTTCTAAAGTCCCTTCCAGGTCACAAAACTTGCAACCTAAAACCCAGGACTCACTACTTTCCTGTTGCCTCACCAAACCGTCTCTCCTGGGAAACTCCCAGTACCCACTCTGCTCCTCATCAGGGTAAAATGCCATTGTAGACATATGAACTACACTAGGTAGGCCTAGAAATGAATTTTAAAATCTCTTCTAACAAATTCTTTGGATTTTTAATTTAATGGTTCTCTAATTTTTCTATTTCTCATTGGTTTGAAGTGTCAATCACAAAAAAAAGTGACTTAGCTTGCATAATTCTGAAAAGACAGCCTTACCCAAACCAATTCAACAAACATTTATTAAATATCTACAATGTGCAAGTCATGTAAGATGGGAGAGAGTTATAAAATATAAATAAAATTGCCCCTGCCCTCAAGGAGCTTACATTTTACTGGGGAGGGATACTACATGAAAACAAAAAAATAAATGCAAAACCTATAAGAAATAATTTCCAGAGTGAGAGAGTGCTCATGTCTGAGGAGACAGAAAAGGCCTTGTAAGGAAGGTGGTCCCTGAGATACAATGGGAAAGAAACTTAGAATTCTGGGTAGCAGAGCAAAGAAAGGGGGAAATATGAGGGAACCACACCTCAAAGGCACACAGGCAGAGCACTGAATTTTAAGTAGAAGAAACAGCTGAAAATGCCCCTTTGACGAAAGAAATTATAGGAAAGGGAAAGTGGGAGCCAAATAAATAATGGTACCTTCCTGACATATCAATTTCTTCTTTCCAGACACTGAAAACCATTATTACATGATAAGAACATTGACTAAAGAACCAAGAAAAAAATCTGACACAGGAGGAGGGAGAGGAGAAAAAGAGGGACAGACTAAAACAAAGAAAAACCAAAAGAAATATTGAATAAAAACCAGATGCTTACGCCCTTCATTTGTGTAAGTCCCAGTTCAGTAAATAATTTCTGTTGCTTAGATGGAAGTCAATAAAATAATCTTCTGAGTCACTTTATAGAAAAAGATCCAGAAAGTGTGCCTGAACTCTCCAAACTGGAAATATTTCTGTTTCTACGTTCACAAGACAATCAGGAGATGAATAATTAATGCCCAGTCCTTCACTGGGCACAGTGGAATCTCAGATCCTTCCTGGAGGCTCTAAAGGCTCCCAAGAGTTCACATCAGAGGACTAAATTGTACCATTGGCACTGTGGGATTAGGACTTTTGAAACCTACCCAGAGTCCCAATGCTTGCATCATGCTTTGTCTAATCAGTTAGGTGATACTAATGATTAAATGTGGATCAGGTGTCTGCTGTGGTGGAGTTTATAAAGCTCCTTTTCAACAGGAGTTAATATGTTGAATATGATGAAACTCTGTGCCATTTTGTAGAATAATGCTCAGGGTCTAGATATACTGACAACTGAAAGGGTCATAGACTCATAGAATTGGAGCTGGAAAAGTCATTTAGTATGACTTTTATCTTATAGATGAAGAAACCAAGGCCTAGTAAGACTAAATGTCCCACCCGAGGTTACACAGACAGTCATCATCAGAGCTAGAAATTACCCTGAGGGCTTCTGAGTCTAGAGTCACTTCTCTTTCTACTAGGGATAGCTAGGTGGTGCAGTGGATAGAGCACCAGTGCAGGAGTCAGGAGGACCTGAGTTCAAATCTCACCTCAGATACTTGACACTCATTAGCTGTGTGACCTTGAGCAAGTCACTAAACTTCAACTGCCTCTTCCTGGGTCATCTCCAGTCATCCTGATGAATATCTGATCACTGGATTTAGATGGCTCTGGAGGAGAAGTGAGACTGGTGACCTGCACAGCCCTCCCTTACTCAAAAACAAAAATCAAGTACAAGTCATGTCATCATTTCTCTGATAGCATATCTTCTTCAGCAATGAATGATGAATACACACACTCTTTCCACTAAACCATTTCTCTTCCATCTGAAATGGTGTGTTACACTTTGGTGATCTTCACCTGAAAATCCCAGAAATGATAGGTGATTTCTTCACTCTTGATTGATGCTCTTTCTGCCAATAATTCAATTTAGCAATTTAATTCAACAAACATTAACAACAAATACTACATTTCTATTCTGTGCAAAGGGCTAGTCAAGGCAAAGCCAAAAGAAAAAAGCAAGGAAAAGAAAAGAAACTGATCCTTTCTTATTAAAAGCTTACATTCTACAGGAAAGAAACTACACCATTACTGGCCACCCAAAGTCATTAAAAGGTCTTCTTCACCTGCACAAAAACAGTGCTTTGTTAAGGAGGAATGAACTGGGATTTTTAATTGATTGGAGCATCCTACTCAGTCCAATATGCATTTATTAAAGATCTGCAATGTCCAAGGCATTGGGTTGGTCACTCGGGATGCAAATATAATACGGATAATGGTCCTTACCTTCATAAAATCTAATCCCTTCTCTATGTCTCAATTTCCCTGAAGTGAAACAATCTTTTCTCAACTACCATTGAAGAGAACTGGGAAATTTATTACAATGGAATTTGTTGAAAGAGAGAAGGGGAAAAATTGCTATTCTTTAAGAGAAAAATAATGGCCTGTGAATTATTTTGATGTGATAACCACACATAATTTTACACTTCATCCCTTGTGGCTAAGATATTATGTCCCTTTATAAGTATACTTTATATGTGACTATATGTTGCAGGGCAATTTCATATTTCAGATTGCCTGTGATTAGAAATATATGAGTTGTTCAAATTTCCATGATTTCCTGTCTTGTTTTTTCAAATCACATGGTTAGGAAACCAAATTTTTTTGTCCTACTATTGGTATTCTGCATGTAATAGGTGCTTAATAAATGTTTATGATTATTACTGAATTCTCAAGTTTCTATTCATATCATATGATATTTATATGTAATGTATATATGAAAAGTTCAGAGATGGCTAGCACCTCTGGGGTGAAGACTTTTTGAGTCATCTTTGGTTTTCACCTGTTGCAAACTCTAACCCATGGCTCCAAGAAGCTGTAGCAAATGGGCTAAACCAGGTTAATGGGAACCAATGAACCTCAAACCCATCAGTGAGTTAGAAGGATATCTACTCCAACCATGTGAAGACATCCCCTTAGCAGAATGGGTGGATGGGAGCAATTTTTTCCAATGGCCACCAAAGTAGCTGAAGCTGGTGCTGTGAAGCACTTAGAACCTGGTCAGGCATCAAAGATAGATGTCATCCACTGCACCCTGGACCATCACCACTTCTCTTGACTTTTGTCTTGCCACTGGACTTTGATGACTTTGGAAGAGAGAGTGGAACTGATAATTTATTGCAACTTTGCCTCATTTAAATCCAATTCATGCACAACTCATCACTCCCATGATGTCATTAATTCTCTTTGAAAATAGAGGACAAACAATAACTATAGGCATATTATTTCTCCCCCTACCCAAGTACTGAGAAAAGTCTCAAGAGTTACAAATATTATCTTTCCATGTAGGAATGTAAACAGTTCAACTTTAGAAAGTCCTTTATGATTTCTATTTCCTGTTTATCTTTTCATGCTTCTCTTGATTCTTGTGTTTGAAAGTCAAATTTTCTATTCAGTTCTGGTCTTTTCATCATGAATGCTTGAAAATCCTCTATATCACTCAATGACCATATTTTCCCCTTGAAGTATGATACTCAATTTTGCTGGGTAGGTGATTCCTGGTTTTAATCCCATTTCCTTTGACTTCTGGAATATCCTGTTCCAAGTTCTTTAATCCTTTAATATAGAAGCTGTCAGATCCTGCATTATCCTGATTGTATTTCCACAATATTTGAATTGTTTCTTTCTAGCTGCTTGCAATATTTTCCCCTTGACCTGGGAACTCTATAATTTGGCCACAATATTCCTAGGAGTTTCTCTTTTTGGAGCAACAACTACATGCAATGAATTGTAGTAAGGCCTGTGAGTATTACAAAGATGAGTTAAACTTTGTCCATGTGCTAAGAAGCTTGCAATGTTGATGGGAACATGTGTATGTGTGTGGGGGGGGGAGAGAGAGAGAGAGGGAAAAAGAGAGAGAGAGAAGGGATATCAATTTAACTAGTTCTACCAACCTGATACTTTTACCTATAGCCATCTGAAGGTGACCTCCATGGATATAGGCATGTACATTGACTCCTTGCTGTGAGCATACAGAAATCCTTTTTGACTGACTCACAGTGACTAAGATTCAGGGAGATGGTCTCAAGGGCTGCCCTTGTGTTTGGTCTGTAAAAATGTGAGTGTGGGTGAGTGCCTGCTTTTTCACTTTGCAGTATCTAGCTTTTTCTTTGCATTTTTGCCATGTAGAAATAGGGGAGGGATAGGAACTTTTCTCTTTCTTCTTTCCAAAAAAAATGGGTGATTTACAGCAGAAGTCCAAGGCACTGTTACACATATATTTGCATATGACCTGAACAGTCTAAAAATACTCTTCTTAAATTCCAATTTTCTGTGTAGAGGTAAAGGAATTTTGAATTCCCTAGACAGTATGACTCCCTGATAGAGCCATCTTGCCAAAGAAGGAAAGTTTCTTGCATAGCATAAACTTTAGAGTTGCCTTCTAGGTAATCCCAACTTCAAGAGTTCCACAGTTCAACTATGTAGATAATAGCATCCTATAAAGATGAGCTTTCTTTAACATCATGTTTCTTGCAAAAGGGAGGGGATTACCAATCACCTGGCTAAGCAGAATTTCTGCCCTTCTAAAAATACCTGATGTCTCAAAGCTATAATTATATTCAGGGATGCCATGACTAAATTGAGCAAATATACATTAGCATTATGCTAAGCAAGTTGTCTCAGTTGCCTTAAGGAGTGAATGCAAGAGACCTAGGTTATTTTGTACTCCTTTCTGTTATTGCCTAAAAATCATCAGACCTGATATGCCATTTCAATACTCTTGGTTCTATATCTTTCCTGCTTTATCTTAGTCTCAGTTTATAGATATCAGTCCTGACCGTAGCATAAGAGAGATTTATAGGCTATGCTAGTTTGGAAGTGTTGATCTTTGATCAAATTTGAGGCCAGCACTAGGTTGTCTTCAGTACTCTCCTACTGCTGTTTTTGCTTTCTGCTACCTAGGTGGTATTAGTTTAGTCATAATTTTCCCTTCTGAGCCTGCAGAAATATCTTTTTTAATGGAAATAGACAAACAAAATGCCAATAATGGAAATTTTTGCTATTATCACTTCCTAACTCATTTAATGTTTCTATGAAATCCATTTATTAGTAGGAATGGAACCTGACACAATGAATGATACTTTTAACTCATGCAGAGATGGAAAGGCATGAGAATCTGACATGGAAGCAAAGACAAGCCAAATGAATTATTAATTTTTTTCTTATCTCTTTTTCCCATTTTTTAAAAAAAAATTAGTTTATTTGTTTTTAACAATCATTTCCATAAGTCTTAAATTTTCTCCCCCTTCCATTACCTTCCCTTCCTCTCTCCTCCCTTCCCAAGATGACATGCAATCCTATATGGGCTCTACACACACATTCTTATTAAAAAAACATTTTCACATTAGTCATGTTGTGTAGTAGAATTAAAATGAATGGAAGAAACCACGAGAAAAGCAAAATAAAACAAAACATAACAGAAGAGAAAAGAGACTGCTTCATTCTGCGTTCCAATTCCATAGTTCTTTCTCTGGATGTGGATAGCATTTTGCCATGAATTATTCATTTTACGAGACTTCTAATTTTATTTATAATTGGCTGAAACCTGGATAAAGGCAAGGAATGAGTGTATCTCAGAATTTGCTGATAGTGAAAAATTACTTAAAACTAGAACACAGGAGAGGGCTCACTCATGCAAAGTGGAAGTAAACTTGAAACAAGTCAAGCTTGGAGAAACCACCTGGTGGCCTCTGCAGATATTGCACTCCAGGAAGCTATTAAAGCAAGTGACTCTATGAGTGGAGCTAGAACACTTTGCTGTAATTTTCATCTACCTAGAGCATGCTAGCCAATAACAATTTCTGGGGAGGTATGGTATGATCATCATATTCTTCATTAGCATTGATTTTTTCCTCATCTTATTCATAAATATGCAGTTACTCCCTCTGCACATTGTTAGTGCAGTCTAAATTCTTGCATGTGTAGACCCCAAACTCCTGCCTCAGTTGCATACTTTTCACCTATTAGAGTTTCTCTTCTGAATATCTGAACAAATGCAGAGGGCAACGTAGAATGCTGGTGGGTTGCTGAATGTGGACTCGAAAAGACTTGTGCTTGAATATCATCTGATGCTTATTTAGTTTTGTGCCCATGAGTGAATCCAATATTTTAACTCTGTTAGGCTCTTTCTTCAAAAGATAAAAAATACTTACAGTTATGATGTTACCACACAGGATTGCTATAGGGCTCAAGTGATATTGCCAAAAAAATGGAAAATTTTAAAATTCAAAATAAATGTAGTTATTATGCTTCTCATGAAATACCTAAATATGAATCATGAGCATAAGCATCATTTAGTAAAGCAATGATCCCCTTATGTAAAAAAATTCCACAGTCAGCACACTGATTGGTCTCTGAGACAAAATCAAATGTAACTTCAACCCATAAAAAACTAGAAAGAAGAGGAAAAGAATGTAAAAAAAAAGTCTTCTGCCCTCTGTATGTTTTTTTTATTGTTATTATTGTACCCATTTTGCTTTGTTTTAGGTTGTAGGCATATGATCAGTGTTTATTTGCAAGGTTTGGGTCAAAGTTCATTATGTCATAAAAACCACAGTCATATGTACATTTATGTAGTACTCTGTAGTTATATCATTTTATTTGATCTTGTCAACTACACCAAGAGATAAGTAACATTTATCGTGATCCCTGTTTTACAGAAAAGTCATCTGAGTTCTTGCCCAAAATACAATAACTTTAAAAAAAAAAAAAGAGTAAGGAGCCAGAATTCAAAACCATGTTTTTTGACACTAAGGCCAGTGCTCTTTCCAACAGACCACATAAACAATCATGCAGTCCATGTTATTAAATTTCAAAAATACAAAACTAAAACAGAGAAAGAAGTTATATTTTCATATTGGAGAGACGCTAGCTCCTCGTTTTCAAGGGTCTTCCTGGGACAACTTGAAAAGATTGGAAAAAAAATCTCAAGAGGAGTTTTAGGCCCTGTGACAAGTAAAAACCTCCAGACTAAGGTCCATTAGAATAACAAGTGGCAAGCCCTGTGGTTAGTTGGTTTCAGAGGCTGGATCAGCCTCATTCAAAGGAACTTTTCATTCCCAGGATATTGAGGGGAGTTGGGCATTTGAGCCTGGAAAGATTGAGAGAACTTCTGCTGATAAGGAACACCAGACTCAGTTGTGCTGGGGAAGAGTGGCAGGGGTGAAAAGGAACCAGCACACCACCCATAAAGGCAGAAGCAGTGGGGCAGAAAGTCCCTGGTTATGGGCACTTGCAGGAGGTTGGAGATTTGGCTTTCATTTCAGGCATGAGGGGAGAAATGAAGATCTGAGGTAAGAGCCACCATTTCCCATATTCCAGGGCTAGAGGTGATTACAAAAATTAAGCTATTACCACCAAAAAATGCAGAGGGAAAGGAAAGAGAATCCAAACACAGAAGGTTATTATGAGAACAGAAATGACAGGAGTTCATCTTCAGAGAAGGGTATTGAAGTAAAGAAACCCCCAAAGAATAACATCAAATAGTTACCTGTCCAAAAAGTAATTCTTAGAATATCTTTAAAAAGAGCTTAAAAACCAAATGACAGAGAAGGATGAAAAACTAAAGAAAAAAGTAAGAATAATCCAAGAAAAACAAGAAGGATATGAAAGGAAAGTCAACCAATTAGAAAAGGAGGTTTAGAATCTTAAGGAAGAAAGCAACACCTTAAAAAATAGAATTGGGCAAAGTGCAACCAGTAAAATTATGCGATCAAGAAATAATTAACCAAAATATGAATAATGAAAAAATAGAAAAAGTGAAACATCTTATAAGAAAAACAACAGATTTTGAGAATAGATCAAGAAGAGAAAATATAAAAACAATTGGATTAACTGAAAGCTATGATCAAAAAAAGAATCTTGATACAATAATGGAAGAAATAATTTTAAAAAATTGTCCTGAAGCATTAGAACATTGGGGGAAAGTATAAATAGAAAAACATCCATCGATCACCACTTAAAAGAGATCCTAGGAGGAAAACTCACAGGGATATCATAGTCAAATTCCAAAAACTCCAGTTGAAGGATAAAATATTAAAAGCAACAAGATTAAAGCAATTTAACTCTAGTGGTGCCACAATTAGATTCACACAAGACCTAGCAGCAGAGATATTAAAGGACCTCAGGTCTTGGAGCATAATACATTGATGAGCAAAAGAACTGGGACTCTGACCAAAAATATCATAGCCTGCAAGGTTAAGGATTATCCTGAATGAAAAAAAAAAATGGACATTTGATAAATTCTTAGACTTCAAAGACTATTTGAAAAAAATCCAGAACTTAATAGAAGATTTGACATACAAGAACCAAGAGAAATATAAGGAACAAACCAAACCAAAAACTGATTATAAGAGATTCATAAGGATAGACTGTTTACTTTATATATATATATATGTATATATATTATATATGTATATATAATATATATACATATATATATATAAATGTATTTCTAAGAGTCTTAATAATTGGGTAACTCCTGAGTAGGATATGAATTTAAAAAATAAAATTATTTAGGAACAGTTAAAAAGAGTAATTATGTTATAGAAATGAGGTGCAAGAGGAAGAATCGATACAGAGGAATCACATGGGGAGGAGGGATGGTAGTTCTGGTAGCCTACTTTTATTGGGAATGGGTTTAAGAGGGAATAATGCATATATATTTAGAAGAATATAAAAGTTTTCTAAATTCAGAAGAAATAAAACAGTAGGGGCATAAGGAGGGGGAGAGGACAAGGGAGGGATCTTTAGAGAGGATGGGGAGGAAACAGGTAAAGGGGGTTATAAAAGGATATTTAGATTTATGGGAATGGGAGGATAGAGGAGAGATCTTGGAGGGGGATGGGCAAGGAATAGGAAGGGCAAGGTAGTGGGTAGAAGTAAAGTAGAGGAGGTAGGAGGGATAGGAAACAAGAGATATGCACAAACATTAAAAATAAAGATCAAGGGTAGAGTATATTTGGGAAAGTGTATTGTATATATATATATATATATATATATATATATGTATATGTATATGTGTGTATGTATATATCCATAACTATATATCTAAACTTTATTGTAGCCTTCTGGGGTGGGGGTGGGGGATAAGAAATAAAAAAAAAGTACACAGCAGAGAACATAAGAACTCAAAAGGAAACAGAGATAGACACCTTTCAACACAAATATTATTTACTATACAGTCTTTCTTGAAATGAAAATTAATAGTAACATAAATTTGAATCCTCTCATATTTTGCTATGCACATGACATGCTTTTTTTTCTTTTTAACTTTGTATGTAAGTTTCAATATTTAAGTTTGTTATGTCTTTTTTTTCTATTCTCTATTTGTGTTCTGGAGTTTGAGTCTAAAATAAATTTAAAAAAAAAAAAAGACAAGGAAGGCCAGTGTCACTGGATTTCAGAATATGGGGTGGAAGGGGTAAGGTTAAATAGGGCTGTACATTTGTATTAAGACTGTAAACCTGGTCAGAGCAGTTATAAAGGGCCATGAACATCAAACAAAAATTTACATAATAATAGCTAAAATTTTATATACTCCTTCCTGTGCACTAAGCATTATGCTAAGTGCTTTACAGTTATCTCATTTGGTCCTCACAACTACGGGAGGTAGATGCTATTGTTATCCCTATTTTATAATTGTGGAAACTGAGGCAGCCTTTATTTTTTTAGACCATTGCCCCTAAACTTCCTCTTCGATAATTTTTTCTCTCTAAAAGATGTCCCTCTATCACATCCTAGTTCTAAAGACTTCATATTGTATTCCTCTCCTTGCTATGAAACTCTTTTCTCAGGAAAGGATCAGTTGGTTATTTATACTTATTTTAGTTCAGAGGGGTGAGTTTTAGTCCCTGTGTTCCCTTTTCAAGAGAATTTTAATTGTAAGCTTCTTCTCTTATTGTGAAATTATATATATATATATATATTATATATATATACACACATACACATATATATTCTTGTAAATAAAATATAATATATAGTAAATATATATAATATATATTCTAGTAAATAATATATAGTAAATATATATAATATATGTGTGTATATATATATATAATTTTAGTAAAAAGGATATCAAGTCTCAATGAGAGGAGAAGATATTTATGATAAAAGCAGCCTTCCTGAAATCATAACCCAGAAGCAGATCTCTACTCTGCCCATGAGAAAGGCTAGCCTTTAATCACTACCACTTCCTCCATTCTGGAAAACTGTTTATTTTAGTAGAAAAGGAATTTAAATTGGTTTCATTTTGATACCATCTAGAGAAGAACAAGATGGGCATAAGTAGTCTATCGCACACCACAGATAAAGAATCAGGCAGGAGGACCTATCAAGGAAATGTATAATCTAACATTGAGCAGCTAGGTGATTCATTAGATGGAGCATTGGGCTTGGAATCAGGAAGCTCTGAGATCAGATCTAGTCTCAGATACTTACAAGCTATGTGACTCTGTGTAAGTCCCTATCCTCTGTCTACCTCAGTTTCCTCAACAGAAGACTGAGAATAATTAATAATAATAATACCTGAGATGTTTCTGGTGAGAAACAAACCACAGTGCTTAGCACAGGGCCTTACACTTGGTAGGTGCTTAGTAAATATTTGTTTCTTTTCGAACAGAAGATGGGTTGGTATGTAAGGAGGGCAAGGGATAATCAATGAAAGCAACTCTGCTTCCCTGGAACGTTCTGTGTAGTTCAGAGAACATAAGGAAAACCTCTAAAAAAATTAGCAGGCTCTTTATTCTGAATTTATGGTAAGTAGAAAAAATGAAATTAAAGAATGAGCAGGCATGAATGGATTTTGATCTTCATCCAAATATTTGGGAATGTGGGGAAGAACCACATCAATGAAAACATAGATGTACATACATACATAAATATATATGTGTGTGTGTGTGTGTTAGAGTGTCTTCTTAAGAATTTGAGAATAGGCCTTTTATATCTTTGGAATTACTCTAGTGCATCCTCTAAACATTGTTGAGAATCACTGGACAAGTCAATTGACCAATCAGTTGCAATGAGAGATTAGATGCTTCTGGAGATACAGTGGTAACTCTTCAGACACTAGAGAAACAATGCAATATTTCCATATCCCAGTCACCCTTGGGGCTGAAAACAGTGGTTCATAGAATGTAGTTCACAAGTACATTTTAGGTAGTCTGTGGGATAATCTCTATTAGAATCCAGATTTATGTTATGGAATAGCTTCATTTTTGTTTCTGATCTGGATGATTAATATTCAATAAAATTTGACATTACCACTAATATCTCAACTAAATGAAGCTATTCAGTTTTAAAATCTAATATCATAGCCTCATTAGACTTAGATGTGGAAAGGGTTCTTGTCATTATTAGATCCATGTTTTTAAAGATAAGAAAACAGACTGTGAGACTCTATGTTTTCCTCTCTGTCATGCAGTGGTGAAAAGGAGAATGTGAAACTTGTGTCTTCCCAATATATGGTAACATGAGACTAGGAACCAGTCTGGTTAATTTAGTTACGTGAATTGTTAAGCTAGATAAACCAAAAACTACTCCCCATACCTGAAATTGCCTTTGAATTTCTGAAAATAACTGTATTACTCAAACTAACCCTAGAATATAGATATCCGTTGATACCCTCTATCTGGAATCCCTGACTTGTACATTCCTTCTTGGTTATTACCTACTTCATGGTCAACTCTTCAAATTATATGAAGTGAGTGAAATACATTTTTACTATTGCCTCCCAGTGGCAACAGCAAGATTGGGCAATTCCCAGACTCTCCATGCCACTTTTCCTTTAGTGAACAGAGCCTATTAGATGTTTCCTTTTTAAAGATAGAAGTACATTAGGGGTAATCAGCTAGGTCTTCAAGTCACTAGAGAAATCAATGTGAACTCAGAGTTAATGGTGGAGGCACATGTGCCCTGCCATTCAGTACTTAGCAATGACAGGAAATAATACTGCATGTACAATACCCCACCACTACCATTTTTAATAAGGCCCATTGCAATGTCTGATATAATTCCCTTGTTGAACAAGTCTCTTGTCCCATAGCTCACAATTAAAGACCAGGAATGAGGATTTAAGATGGAAAAGTTATAATGAGTCTCAGATGTCATGTACTGATGAATAAGGACCTTAGAGATTCATTCATTAAAAAGTTGTGTTTTCAATGAGTACCTTAGAGAGCATTTATCAAGATGATGTAAGAGTGAAGAAAAGTTTTTCCTGACTGAATTTCATTTTTGTCACCCCATGTAAGGTCCACATGGTAGTTTTTAAAATATATTTCATTTAAACCATATTAAATAATTCTTTGGCCACTGTTCATATGGTTCTTGAAACTGGCATTTTGAAAATATATTCTAAGCAAAGACATTGTTAACCATTCAACATGGTTAACGTTTCCTATGACTGCCTATTTTATTTATGCTTAACTATAACTGAAACAAGTGCTATATCTTTACTGTGTATTCCCTACTCTTGCTTAATCTAACTAAAATTTAATTCTATTTTATATTTGTCTGTTGACCCAAAGAAGTTATCTTCCCTAGTAATTAAAACTACTTTAATTATTAATACTTTGTACATTCTCTTGGATGTTGTTCAATTTTATGTCAACTTGAGAACCAGATCTCATTCATTATTCATCCCTTTTTTTATGATCTCAGAACTGTAAGATGATAGGTTTAGATATAGAAGAGACTTTAGAGGTCATGTATTCCAAGGCTTTCCATTTTACAGACCAGGTAGGGAAGCCAAAAAAAGTGACATGAATTCCTCAAGATCACAGTAGGAGATTTGAACCCAAGTTCTCTGACTCCTGATCTAGAACCCTTTCTAGAAACCCACTCCTATTAATATTTTGTCAATAGATCTGACTAAAATTCTACAAATTTGTGTGATGTGGCAAACATTGAAATTATGGCAACATCATCAGCCAGCTTATTCTTCCATTAATAGTCATCATGGTATGAAAATGATGTAAAGATAAGTAATTCATAATCTCACTGGTACAGGTACTTCCCCGATCAGAATAGATCACATTACACTCATAACTTAATATCTCCTGTGATTTCTTATTTGCATCCTTTCAAAAATTCTCCTTAAAGTATTTACCTAACAGCCTCTTGGGTTTTAATACTTTGGGCAGGCCAATATAGCATCTGATCTAGCTAGATGTCAGAGTGGATCAAATGCTCGGCTAAGAGTCTGGAGTCAAATCCTGAGTTCTTATCCTGCCTAACAACAGCAACGTCTAGGATTTATTTAGCACCTGCTATGTGTCAGGTGTTCTGCTACACAGTTTACAAATATTATCTCATTTGATCCTTAAAATAACCCTGGGAGTTAAGTGCAATTATTATCCCAATTTAACAACTGAGAAAATTGAAGCAAACAAAGGTTAAGTGACGTACCCAAAATCACACAACTATTAAGTATCTGGGGCTGGATTTGAATTCATGTCTTCCTGAGTCCAGTGCTGTGTCCATCACATAACCTAGCTGTCTCAAGACACTTACAGCCTATGTGACTCTGAACAAATCACTTTAACCTCTTTCAGCCTCAGTTTCCTTATCTGTAAAATGAAGAAGTTGGACTTGATGGCCTCACAGGTTATTTCTGATTCAAAATCTAAGATTTATTTATGCTCTTTTATCTCCTTCTTCAGCTACATGACCATTCCACCATTCCACGCACTTGAGAATTTTTTTCTTTATTTTTCACACTTACGACATTTTTAGTAACACGCTAAAGCCTACTTATCCTCATGCATCTTTTTTTTCTTTTCGGTCATTTGCAATTTCATTTCATAAAAAAATAGGGTTTTGAACTTTGTAGTAGTACAGAGAAACTGGAAGCATAATAATGTAAACCTAATAAGATAGATTTTGTTAGTGGCAAACACATGGGTAAAGACCCTGGTCCCATTTGAAGTAACAAGTGTTAGAACTGTCAGGGAAGATCAACCAGACATGTAGCTTCTTGCAACTATCAGTTATTCCTACAGAGTCCTGGCCCTATTTAAGGGTATCAAAATGGCAAAATTTTTTTTGTCTTAGCTTGGTATTGCTATTTAGCATGACAGCAAGATCTTACTCATGAGCATGTTATAGAAAATGTATGGAATTGAGAGATTAAGAAAGCTGAAAGAATGTGAGTATGGAGGGAACACACATGGAATTACTGCTGAGTAACCACTTCCTGTTGGTATTTCGTTTCACTATATATCTCTTATTGGAAGTTCACTGGAATAACCTAAACATCCAAGTATGCTATTATTCCCCTATGATGAAAATAGCTGCATATATGCATGAGGGTCAGGAAAAGCCCTGAAGGCCAGCATCCATGTAGCTAACTGGAGAGCTGGGATACAGGCTATAATCCTAGTACCTTCCATGAAATGGTTCCACTTGGGTAATATTAATGAATGATCGCTGAATGTCAGCAGCATGGTGTCATGAAGAGCCAGGAAGACTTGAATTAAGTCCTGTATCTGACGTGTGCTAACTATATGATCTCTTAGCTTCTCAGTGCTTTAGGCAACTATAAATTGCTCAGAAAATGCCAATCTATATTGGTGGAAATAGTTTCCTTATCCAGGAACTGTCCACACCAATGAAATCACAAGTCCAATTTCTAACCTATCCCGATGACTAGATTTGGAGTTGTATCAATTATCTAAATCAGAATGTTATGAGCACCCTAAGAAAGATAGCATGTGAAGAAAAACCAGTGGACCCAGAACTGTGAGTATATGTGTGTTTGGGGGGAGAAGGAAAGGAAGTAGAGGGGAATGGACTGCAATATTTGGTATATGCGAAAATACTGTGAAATTTCCCAAAAGTAATCCAATCCAACTTCTTCATATTGAATTCTAGGCCTAGTTCATCACTGAGATGTAGTGCATATACAAGATATAGATCTATATTTATCCATCTATAAGTAAATGGATATAGATACAGATACTTCACCTTACTTAACGGAATTACCCATCCAACCACACACTATGATCTGAACAGCATTAATTTTTATCATCCCAACATTTCCTGTATGTATTTCTAGAGAAGAGAGAGACAGAGAGACAATCTTACTTAATGAACCACCCATTCAACCATACACTATGACCTGAACAATATTAATTTTTATTTACTTGATATTTCCTGTATATATTTCTAGGATGATCTCTTTTGAGTGGTAGTGGGCTTCATCGCAAAGATTCTAGAGTGTTTCTTACACTGATGCAATCAGTACATCTGAAAATACTTGCTTCTGGAGAATTTCATCAGTTATCTGGAATTTCTCTTGCATTACCTCTTTGCAGAGGACACACTCCATGATGCCAGCAGCAGCTTTCTCAAAAAATAAACCTTCCTGTTTTTTGCCTCCCTTGATACTGAGAATTGGGGATCTATGAATAAAGTTATCTACATTATCAAAAATAGGAAAGGAGGAGGTGGCACGGCACTGTGGTGGGGACTGGCGGTGGCGGCTAGAGAGACCTTGAATCATCTCTCACAACAACTGCGCCAGAACATCCACGCCTTGGTGAGTGGGACATTGAAGAGTCTCCTTGAGTTACCTGGTCAGTTCAGGCTTGGTGCAACACACCATGTCGGCTTATTCCAAAAATTACAATCCATTTGATGATGATGTCGATGAAGAGGATCTAAAGCCGCTGAAATGGAGGAATGAAGAGGACTTCTCTCAGAAGCCCAGGGAACCTATGGACAGACAGCAGTACCTGCTGCAGGAAGTGCAGAGGCGAAGCGAAGTGTCCCGGCAGAGCACCAACTGCTCCTTTTCTTCCATTTATGAATCTGAGAAGGTTGGAATTGCTTCACCTGAGGATCTGGTGCGTCAGCGCAGAGTACTGCCCCGCACGGAGCACATGGTGGACCTGATGGAGCAGGACTTAAAGACCAGCTGGGGACACATCAGCAACATCAAGAGGGTGTTTGGGGGCTTCGTCAATTACTTTAAATCCAAACCTGCAGAGGTCACTCCCCTGCCAAACATCGTCATCAACTCCCAGCCCAGCGCCTGACTGAAAGAAGCTGTAGCCACAAGTAAGGAACAAAAATGGAAAATTACCAGGCCAGTCACCCCAACCTCGGGAGGTTACCGCGTTCAGATGTCCTTGTTGGTGGGACTACTTCTGCTGTCAGTACTGATGCCTATCCAAAGAATCAGTATCTCCGAGCCTGTCATCAAAAAATAGACAACCATCTCGATGAGATTTCCAAGGGACTTGGCTGCCTCAAAGACATTGCCTTGGGAATGCAGACTAAAATAGAAGAATAAGACGACATTCTTGACAGGCTCACAGCTAAAGTTGACAAGTTAGACGTAAATATCAAAAGCACAGACAAATAAGTCCAGCAGCTTTAGAGACAAATCAGATTTTCTGTTCATTTTCCATGAAATGAGGAGAAATTCTTTCCTTCTCATGACGTTTTCCAAAACCTCTGGGAGAATTCCACTTTAGTGAGTTACTGATTAAGTCCTGTCTGCAAGTGGCACAACTGCATGAGTCTTCTGAAAGTTTACTTAGCGGGGATGGCCAGGAAGGAGGGCAGCCCCGAGTGACCAATGCCCTGGATGCTTTGCTGGAATGTGAAGAAAGTAACTTCAGTTCTCAGTTTAATAAAAATGCATAATCATCCTAGGAAACAAGAAGTTCTCTCATTGCTATTCATCAAAATTGTAGGCCTCCAGAGGCATCAGACCTGAGTGGGGTCACAGGCCTCCTTTGTTGTTCCCCTTCTTGTTGGGGATGGATTTGCTTCCCCACCTGGACATTCCATTTCATCCTGCAAAGACTGAGGTTCTGAAATGGGGCTTCTGTATTTAGTTGATCCCTGTCCTCTCTGCTCCTCCTCTAGACCCTTCCTCCCTCGAGTAGCAGCTTCCATTGCTGCTGTGGCTGTAAAGACCATGTGCCTTCTTCCTCTACGGCAATGACTTTGCCAGTTGAGCCATTCTTTCATATCTCCTAGCAGTCTTTGCTGACTGCCTGCCCAAAATTAGGTGCAGACCACCCCTCTACACCTGCGACTGACTGGCTAAGGAGCCCTGGGAACCCTCAAAGAGTGTGTGCTGTTTGCAGGCATTTTCCCAGCAGCTCCTTTCCCAAGAATTGGACAAAATAATTTGTACCGTCTTATCCCCTGACCCCTGCATGCTAGCCGTATTGGAACAAAGTCTTCTATGCCTCAACAGTGTGGTCCCCAGGTCTGATTTGGCCTTGAGTATTTCTTGGATTTCTTTGTAGATTTCTTCTAGCCTTGGTGCAGACATTCTTACCACAAGGCTAGAAGAAATCTACCAAGAAATCCAAGAAATACTCAAGGCCAAATCAGACCTGGGGACCACACTGTTGAGGCATAGAAGTATGTCTACTAATAATTAATTAGTATGTGTGTTAGTAAGAGCTATACCTGTTAGTAAGGATAGGGCATCTGGGTTGGAGTTGGCCCCTTTCTTATTGGGTCTCTGTTTCTTAACAATATGTTTCTTGGTAACCTTGGCATCTTAGGTAAGGGAGTGTCTCTGTCCCTCTCCCACTACCTGTCTACAGAGAGAGCACAGTTAGGTGTATATGTCTCTCTATATAGATTCTAGATCTATAAAGAGATAGACACACAGACACTCCTACCCAATGCTGAATGACACCAACCATGTGTATAGAACACCTTGAAAAGAACTGTAGATCCAGTTGTTTTGATAGACCTGACTTGATCTCAGTTCTCTTTTTGAGATTAAGGGAAAGTGATTTCTTAAATAATAAAAGATACTCAGCTGGCTGAGCATCTGCCTTGTTCCAGGGTAAAACCAAGCAGAAAGTTCATTTTTAAAGCAGTTTATTTCCTGGAAGCTTTTTTCAGAGGATGAAAGTCAGCTCTCATTAAGAGACAGGGCAGGAGTATTTCTACTGCCCTTTGCCTATTACACCTTCACATGCTCTGTGCCTTTGTCGTTTTGACCTTTGCAGCCTCCAGAGATAGGCCCTGCTGAGCAGCAGAGAACTCTTATGAGCACGTCTTGTGCAGAAGGGCTTGGTCTGTTTTCTCTTGGATGGTCATAAGAAACCCAACAGCATGACTGTCTGGAGAACTGCTATTTCCCTAAGCTGTTCAGGGCCCAGTTGCAGCCTCCTAATGGTGACTGAAGGGAGAAGCCAAGTGGGAAAGGAGTTAGGTCACAGAAGTGAGATTCCCATTTGCATTGCTCCAGACACACACCCTCCAGGTATTCCAACTAGACCAATCTGGCTGGGCTTTGGGGTCAAAGATTGCGCTCAACCACACCTAAGCTCATTTCTGTTCTAGGGTTTTTACCCAATATGCCTTTCTTGAACTTCCTCCATCTCACCTGTTTCTGTCTACTGGTATTTTATTATGAAAGGGATGGGCTGTTACACCTTGGACTTGAAAAAGTGATTTTTAAGGCAGTCAGTCACTCCATTCAGTCAAAAAACAAAGTGCTAAAAAGCTAAAACACAACCTGTACCAAGTAGACAGCCTTACCCCTGCTAAAGGTCCATAAGAAATTGGACATCTCCTAGGATGGTTTCCAATGAGTGTATTTAAGTAACTTGATCACCAGTGAAGGTGCCTGTTGTGTCTGCTTGATAGTCAGCTGTAGCCAAAGCATGTCCCTGGTGCCAGATATCATCTTACTTGGAAAGAAGCCTCCTAGGAGGCTCCATTCTCTTAACACCTGCACACTTCAATGGAAAAGCATCTGTAAATGATTCTCCTGAACTCTCCAAAAAAGTTTGAGAGATTTGGCTGTGCCTGGGTCTCAGGATCAGATCTGCTTGAGGGCATGGGGAAAAACACTGGTGCTGAGGATAGAACCCAGCCACAGGTGTCTCAGGCAACTTAGAGCACAGACAGGATTTTCCACAGGGTTTCACAGAAAGACAGACATCAAGGCTAAGTCACCTCAGCAAACAGCCTCCCCTAGCTTCGTTGCTCAGCACACATAAAGCTCCTCTGGATTTCCTGCCCTTCCTTCTTCCAGAAGACAAAGGCTAACTTAACACAACCCAAGGAAGATAGGCTATGTTTGCTTCTAACTCCTGCCATCCTGCCTCAGCTCATCTGCTGTGCCTCCTTGATTGTGCTGAGAGGTTGTTGAACCAGTTAAGGCCCCTCCAAAAGTTACAAATGGAACTCCAGACTAAAGAAAATTGAATGTCCATTTCTGGGCTGGAAACAGACTGCCTTTCCAGAAGTGGTTCATCTTCTAGAACAGAACAGCTGAGTTGGGTTTGAAATCTACTGCCCAGCTGACTGATATTGATACTTCTCTTGAAAGAAGACTGCTTTTAACACACAGCCAGTACAAATCTTTCTATGCATCCTCTAGAAAAGAGCACTTCTATTTGAGTGCAAGCATCTAATAGACTCAGATCAAAAGGCAGACATTTAAGGATGTAATTAATCTATCTTCAGTACCTCTAACTTGATTTTGTTGATCTGTGATTTTAATTGTAAACCATAACAGTTTGTTACTAATCTCACGTTTAACAAATAGAAAACCTTTCACGGAGACTTAAAAGCAAAAAGCCTTGCTTTAGCAAGTTAACCTGTAAAAACTGGAATGTTATGTCATTAAAAGTGTTTTCTGTACAGTGAAAAAAAATAGAAAGGAACTTCTTTTATCTTTATATGTGCAGAGAGACATCTTGTTGAAAGAATATCATTAAGTATATGTTTCCTTTACTTTTTAATCTATGGACAGTTCAGGATTTCTATGTACATTACTGGAAAATTTTTTCCCACTAAATTCCAAACTGAAATTTAGCATTTATTTCAATTTTCCAAAAAACAATATTCTGAGATGGCATCCACAGGCTGCTTCACATTGCTGGATTGATCCATGGCACAAAAATGGTTAAGAATTGCTGCTTCATTGAGTTTGTTTGTAATAAATGGGAGACTAACCTAGCAGCAGCTTATAGTTTCTGCATTATTCTATCCATTGTGTGACTGTTGAGATATGGTTTACTGTGGAGAAGGGTGGTTACAAAAATAAATTAAAATTTTCAATCTGTGATGTGGAATGAAAGTTTGAGAGAGGGAGATATAAAAAGTAAATTTTGAGAAGTACTGTCAATATTTCTAATTTTTTTGATCATTAAAATGTGTGTGGGGGGGGAATCTCCTTTTAATTAGGTCAAAAAAATGTTGTGGGAGTTTGTATGTTTTCAGCAGCAGATGCCATATTTGATTTTGACTTGGGGAGGAGGAGGGGATCATGCAAAAATTATTTGTTCCATTCTCTTCTCAAATCAAATTTGTAGATATATTAATTTAATCATTTTTTATTACTTTTTCTTTTTTATGCAGCATAGCATATTGGTTAGAGAAACCACTTTGGAGTTAGGAAAAATCAGGGTTCAAGATTTGCTACTAGAATATACTGAACCTTAGCAGGTCACTCAATCTTGACCAAAAGAAAATTCTTTAAGACAGATAATTCTCTAAGACAGAGTGGGAGAGAAGTTTTCAATCTGAATTGTTAGGGAATGGAATTTTCCTTGTTATGAGTATCCTCTAACAATTTTATCACAGGTATGGTCCCATCTTATCCTTCTCATTTTTTATAGAGAGAGTGTCAATACTTCCACTATTATAATAAGAATAATGCTTGTGTTTATATCAATATCTACTATATTATATATAGATATATACATATATATGAGTACATCCGAATATTAATACTGTGCTTCATAGAAACATGTGACCATGAACTTGGATGTAGAAGAGATGTTATAGATCATCCAATTCAACCCCTTCTTTCATAGATGGGGAAAACTGAGGTCCAAAATGGCTAAGTGACCCAAAGCCAAATGAGTAGTAAATAAAAGACTCTGGAATTGAAACCTAGCCTTCTAACTCTAAATCCAGCACTGTTTCCACTTTAAAACATGTGCAAATCATCTGCTAAATTCCGGTCTTATAGGATCCATTCTCTATTTCATCTGTGTTTCTGTATTTTCCTTCCTTTAACAACAGATTTATCAAATCTCACCTTCTTCATGAGAACTTCCTAGGCTAAGCAGAAAACAGGTGATAAAACCCTTAGATCTAATCAGTCTAATCATTAAACCCCATGAGCCTCTTCTCCTCACTGACCCTTTAGAACAGTTGATCTTTAACCAAATCTGTGATGTCCACGTTGTGTAAATCCTGAATGCCATTGTAATGTCATTTTAAATTATCTATTCTACACATTTGCCCCATGACTTTTCATTCAAAGTTACTCTTAGTTCAGTGTTCCTACAGTGATGGAGGCAGAGAAAGGAAACACAGGAGGCAAATATTCATTCAGGTTTTAGACCATCTATAAACATTACTTTAAATCACAATAGGCTAACCAGGACATCCTTATCCAGTGTCTTGAGAAATTATATCTATATGGTGATTGATATTCATCCAATAAATGGAAGTTAAATAGAGAAAAGTCCCTCATATTCTGGAAGAGACAAATAAAAAGGTAAACAATTAACTTTGTGATACATGCACAGTCAGTAAGGAACCACTTAACATATTGAATATGGAGAGAATTTTGTTCAATTATAGTGCGGACTAAAACTTCTAATTCTAATATTTTGTGACTATTGCAAGAGATACTTGGTGATCTTACTATACAGTGCTCATGAAGAGAAAGTAGATCATGAAAGTGATTTGGCATTGAGGATTAGTAGCGTAGGTGGAGCAGAAGGACAAGTGGGTAAATGTCTTAAGAGGGGCTAGTGTATTGTTGAACTGGTCAACTGATGCACAGTAATTGCACAATAAAACGCACAAGAGAGGAAATGATGCTAGACCAGGGATGATTGAAAATGACACAAATGGATTGATATGCTAAAGGTCAAACGAAGAACAAAGAGCAGGTTTAGATTACATGAGAGTAGGAAAAGTGGTAGGACAAGAGACTGTAAGTAGAATGCATTTGAGAAATAAAATAATAGTCTTGAGTTGCAGGGGAAAAAATAGAACTTTAAAGAAATGAGGATTTCCAAGGATTTCTGGTGAAAAGACAAGAATTGTTTAGAAATGTTGACATAGAAATACGCATCAAGAGAAGCAAAAAAAAAAAGGTAAACATGAACATGCAGTCATATATGACTAAAAAGTTTAAACTGTTTGCATTCTTATATGGGGAGAGGATAAATCTAACCCTATAGTACTTCAACATCTTCAGGAATGCATAGCATCTGTCAATAGAGAACCTATAATAGGGACAGAGAGTAATTCTGTTTTTTATGATTTTAAAAGAAAAAATGAAAAGAGAAAGGAAGAACACATGAGGAGGGTGAAAGGGAAAACAAGAATGGGGGAAACTGTCTTACATGAATGGAATACACAAGTAGAAGTCTCTACAAAGAAGAGGAAGAAGTGAAGATGGGCAGTGGAAGATACTTCTCCTCTGAGCAAGATAAAGGAAGGGAAAATACACATAACCAAATATATGTGTAAAGTTTAACTTAAGAGGAAAAGAAGAGGGAAAGGAAGGAAGAATAAAGGGAAGACAAATTAAGGGAGGAATTAGTCAGAAGTGAAACAAAAACATAAAGAGGAAATAGAAAAAATCAGAGAGAAAAACAGAAGATAATGGAAAAGGATGAAAGGAAATACAAAAATAGCAATCATAACAGTGAAAGTCAATGGGATAAACTCACCCATAAAAATGGAAGAACACGACAGAATGAATTAAAAACCACAATAAATCTATACACTGTTTACAAAATACTTGGAACAGAAAGATACAGTGATAAAATAAAGATAAGGAGTAGCATCTATTAGATTTCAGCTAAATTTTTCTCTTCACTTAGTATCAGTTTATTTTTTCCAATTATATATAAAAATAGTCTTCAACATTCACTTTTATAAGATTTTGAGTTCCAATTTTTTTTCTCCTTTCCTCTTTCCCCTTCCACTTGCCCAAGACTGTAGGCAATATAATATAGGTTATACATATACAGTCATGTTAAGCATATTTCCACATTAGTCATGCTGTGAAAGAAGAATCAGAACTGAGGGGGGAAAGCATAAAAAAATAACAAAAGAAAGAAAATAGTTATGCTTTCACCTGGATTTGGACTCCCTAGTTCTTTCTCTAGGTGTGGATAGCATCATGAGTCTTTTTTTTAAAATCTAATTTTTTCCCCATCTCTCCCCTTCCCCCACCCCTAATATCTTGCATTCTGATTACCCCTTTCCTCAATTTACCCTCCCTTCTATCACACCCACCTTTCCCTTATCCCCCATCTTTTCTCGTAGGGCAAGATAAATTTCTATACCCCATTATCTGTATTTCTTATTTCCAAATTATACGCAATAATAATTCTCAACATTCCTTTCTAATACTATGAATTCCAACTTCTCTCTCCCCCTCCCTCCCTACCCATCCCTACTGAGAAGGCAAGAAATTCAATACAGGATATATATGTGTCATTTTGCAAAAGACATAATAGTCATGTTGTGTAAGACTAACTATATTACCCTCTATCCTACCCTGTATTCTCCCTTTTGTCTATTCTCTCATTTGACCTTGTCCCTTCCCAAAAGTGTTTACTTGTAGTTACTCCCTTCTCCCATTTGCCCTCCCTTCTATCATCCCCCTCACCCCACTTTTCCCCTTCTCCCCTACTTTCCTGTAGTGTAAGATAGATTTTCATTCTAAATTTAGTGAGCATGTTATTCCCTCCTTAAGCCATATGTGAAGAGAACAAGCTTCACTTTTCCCCTCCCACCTCCTCCCTTTTCTTTTCTCCTCCACTGAACAAGATTTTTCTTATCTCTTTTATGAGTGATACCCTGCCCCATTCCATTTATCCCTTTCTTCTTCCAATATTTTCCTTTCACCCCTTAATTTTATTTTTTTTGGATATCTCTTCTCATTCAACTCAACCTGTACTCTCTCTGTGAGTGTGTGTATGTGTGCGTGTGTGTGTGTTCGTGTGTGTGTAATCCCTCCACCTACCCAAATAGCGAGAAAAGTCTCAAGAGTTACAAATATTATCTTTCCATGTAGTAATGTAAAAAGTTTGGTTTTAGAAAGCACTTTATGATTCCTCTTTCCTGTTCATCTTTTCATGCTTCTCTTGATTCTTATGCTTTTTTTTCCAATTGAGTTAGCCTATTTTTAATTAATTAATTTTATTTATTTTCAGTGTTCTACAATCACTACCATATAACTTAGATGTCATTTTTCCCTCCTTTCCCCTCCCTCCCTGAGATGGCATACAATTTGTATAGGTTCTACACATACATTCCTATTAAATACATTTTAACTATAGTCATGCTGTGATGAAGAATTAAACTGAGTGGGAGAAATCATGTAACAAACTAAAATGCAATACACACACACACACACACACACACACACACACAAATGATCTGCTACATTCTGTGATTGAATTCCATAGTTCTTTCTCTGGATGTGGAAGGCATTTTGCCTTAGAAGACCATTGGGATTTTTTTTTTTTAAGTCCTTGCATTGCAATGAAGTTCCAAGTCTACCAGAAAAAACTCTCACATACTGTGGTCCTTACTGTGTACAAAATTCTCCTGGTTCTGCTCCTTTTGCTCAGCATCAGATCATATAAGTCTTTCCAGGCCTTTCTGAAGTCTTCCTGTTTATCATTTCTTATAGCACAATAGTATTCCATTACATTCATATACCATAATTTATTCAGCCATTCTTCAATTGATGGGCATCCCCTTGATTTCCAGTTTTTGGCCACCATAAAGAGAGCTGCTATAAATATTTTTATATATGTGGGACCTTTTCCTATTTTTATGATCTCTTGGGGATACAGTCCTAGAAGCACTATTGCTGAGTCAAAGGGTATGCACATTTTTGTAGCTCTTTGAGTCAGCCTGTTTTTAAAGGTGTTATTTTCCTCAGCATTTTTTTGGTTCTCCTTTAGCAAGCTGCTAACTCACTTTTCAAGCTCTTCTGTGGCTTGAACCCATTTCATATTCATTTTGGAGGTACTGGAGGCAGAAGCTTTGGCTTCCTCTGACAGTATGCCTTGTTCGTCCTCATCTAAAAAGATGGAAAGAGACACCTGTTTACCAAGAAAGTAACCTTCTATGGTCTTATTTTTTTCCCTTTTTTGGGCGTTTTCCCAGCCAGTTACTTGACTTCTGAATCCTTAGTCAAGAGGAGGGTCCTAGTGCTCCTCCTTCCCCCAGTACTGTGTTCAAGGCTGAGATTCAGATCATCTGCTCAATTCCTCCAGAGGCTTTAAGCTGAGTTGTGTGGACAATGGACCCAGGCTGCTTCCACAACCACCGTAGCCACTTCTGCCACTCACTGCCTGGGGCCAGTGCTGAGGAGACAGCACTCCTCTCTGGTCCACCTGGGAAAGCCCTCCCACTCTGACCTTTGGAGTTTCTTTGTTGCTTGTTGGTTGAGGGATCTGGGACCCTCCCTGCTGGGAATTCTGCCCCAGAGGTCTATTCAGGTCCAATTCCTCCCAGGGCGATGTGGTCAGGGCTGGGATCCCCTCCACTCAGTGTCCCATGAGATAGACCTTTCCTGTCGGCCTTCCAGGTTACATTTGGTTGGAAACCTCTTTCACGCTGTTGTTCTGTGGCTTCTGCTTCTCTACAATTTGTTGAGAGTCATTTTTTACCGGTATTTACAGGTATGGGCTGTGGGGAAGTGCTAGAGTATATGCATCTTTCTACTCCATCATCTTGACTCTACCCCCCATCATGAGTCTTATGGAATTGTCTTAGAGCATTGTATTTCTGAGAGGAACTAAGTCTATCTAAGTCTGTCATTGTACAATGGTGCTGCTACTATGTATAATATTCTCCTGGTTCTGCTCATTCCAGTCAGGATCATTTCATGTAAATCTATCCAGGTTTTTTCTGAAATTCACCTGTTCATTTTTCTTATAGCATAGTAGTATTCCATTAAATTCATATGCCACAACTTGTTCAGCCATTCCTCAATTGGTGAGCATCCCCTCAATTTCTGATTTTTGTCACAACAGAAAGAGCTTCTATAAATATTTTTGTATGTGTAGGTCCTTTTTCATTTTCTGTGATCTATTTGGGAAACAAAACTAGTAGTCATATTCCTTGATCAAAGGGTATTCATAGTTTTTTACCCCTTTTGACATAGTTCCAGGTTGCTCTCCAGAATGGTTGAATTGGTTCACAACTCCACATGCATTAGTGTCCCAATTTTCACATATCTTCTCCATCATTTATTATTTTCTTTTTTTGGACATATTAGCCAATCTGATATGTGTGAGTTGGTACTTCAGAGTTGTTTTAATTTTCATTTCTCTGATTAATATTGATTTGGAGCATTTTTTTCATATAACTAGAGATAGCCTTAATTTCTTCATCTAAAACTGCCTAATCAAATCCTTTGTGTATTTATCAATTGGGAATGACTTGTATTCTTATAAATTTGACTCAGTTCTCTATATATTTTAGAAATGAGGCCTTTATCAGAAACACTAGCAGTAAAAGTTGTTTCATAGCTTTCTGCTTTCCTTCTAATCTTGGTTGCATTGGCTTTGTGTAAAAACTTTTAAATTTAATGTAATCAAAATTATCCATTTTGCAATTCACAATGTTCTCTATCTTGTTTGGTCATAAATTCTTCCTTTCTCCATAGATCTGACAGGTAATCTATTTTTTTGCTTTCCTAATTTGCTTATGGCATCAACCTTTATGTCTAAATCATGTACCCATTTTGACCTTATCTATAGTCTAAGATGTTGGTCTATGCCTGGTTTCTGCCAGATCATTTTCCAGTTTTCTCAGTTTTTGTCAAATAGGGAGTTCTTATCCCAGAAACTTGTAGGCTTTGGGTTTATCAAACAGTGCATCCATGTAGTCATTGACTACTATGTCTTATGTCTGTAACCTATTCCACTGATCCACTGCTCTATTTCTTAGTATTAAATAGTTTTGATGAACACTGCTTTATCATATAGTTTTCTATTTGGTATGGCTAGGCCAACTTCCTTTGCATTTTTCCCTTTTATTCCACTGATATTCTTGATCTTTTGTTCTTTCAGATGAATTTTGTTACTTTTTTGTAGCTCTATAAAATAATTTTTCGTAGTTTGGCATGACACTGAATAAGTAAATTAATTTAGGTAGAATTATCATTTTTATTATATTAGCTCAGCCTACACATGAGCAGCCATTTTTTCCCAGTTATTTAACTCTTAGTCTATCTTTCCATGGTCCTTTATTTTTATTGCCTCATGATCTTTAAAGAATGAATTTAATATTTCTTCCTTGGATTTTGAGGTTTTTGTGCTCTACTACTGTATTGCCATATGGTGACTATGAATGTGCCAGCATAGTTCTCAATCGTCAAGTATAAAAGACTCTCTATATAGAAGGCAGACAAAAAAACATTTGCTTAAATATCAGAAAGCCAAATCCCAAGAACAAGTAAACAAAATTTGTCAAGGTGCCCAGAAAGTTAATAAACATGATGACAACAGGGGGCACAACATTCTCAATCCTTCCCCCCACCCCCCCAGCCAGGACCTTCTCACTATCAACTATCACAAGCCTGAGTCTTGATGTGTTGGTTGGCCTGCATTTTTTTCTCTCTGACCTGATCTCACTCATTCACTTCCTTCTGGTTCTGCTCCACCCTTCCTGTTCTTCCTGTTCAGCAAGCTCCTCCCACCACATGTAATTTAGGGTTCCAGGTGATTTAAGCTGATCATGTGGGCCTATTAGTGAATGAGAAAGATCTTTCTACTTAAATTATTATTACATTCAGCCCCAAGATCTTTCACATTCATTACATAGGTCCATGGGGCAACTGATACTAACAGAACTTTAACAAGGATAACAGAAAATAAACATATAAAACAATATCTTAGGGTGGGCCTTGATCACAAGTACCCCATCATTCCCCCTCCACAAATGGGGCCCAAAATCTTGGGGTAAGGGACAAAGGTCTCTTCTTCCATAACTATTTCCAGCTGAGATTGGACATAGAGCTGTCCCTGTTCTAAGAGGTCCCATTTGAGAGATCAGTTCTTTAGCTGGCATCTGAAATTTGGTTGACTTCAGGTCCAGAGATGATGCATCACCATCACAAATAGGAGGTGACATCCAGCTTAAGTGATCAGGCATCTGCAGGTGGAGGGTACTAAGTCTACTGGAAACAAATCTAGCAATAAGTTTAATAGATGAAAAGCCAAAAATAGACATAACAACAACAAAAAACAAAACCCAGGAAACAATAACCAGATGTAGGGTAAATATAGGGTTATCTGTGGTTCTGGAGTCCATGAATCCACTGTCATAGCCTCACTCATGATAGAATATATGAGTTAAGGGTACAATTTAGTAATCATCCTCTCCTGAATAAACAACAGTTATGGTATTATCTTTCCCATGTACTAGAATTTCCGCAGCCTTTGGAATGGCATCTGGCTTCTATTTTACTCATACTTTAGACTCCCAATTTTATTCTATCAATAGAACCCAATCCTGCAGTTCCTCTGTTAGTTATTTCAGAAGGCAGGTAAATTTTCACAAGCAGTCTTGTTTCACAAGGAATAATAATCACTTGAACATTCTATCACTTTTACCAAACTTTATGGATCCATCCATCACCTAAATTTTGGAATGTTACAATAATTTCTACTTGATAATTTGAATCTATTGTTCCAGTCAATACATGTATTCCTTGAGCTGCTAATCCTGATTTAGGTAATATCCATCTAAAATGATTCTTAGGGATTCTCATATATACTCCAGTAGAAATTGTTCTTATTTCTTTCCTAGCCAATCAAAAGCTCCTCTAAACAATATAAATCATATTCTGCCAAACCAGGTATCCCTGGATATGGTGCTGGAACATCTGGCCTCAGAGTCCAACACTTAGTATTTGGGATCTTATGTGTTTGTTGTTTTCTAATTCTCAAATTTGGGGGTCATCATTCTGTCTGGAGGTGTACTTCTTTAATCTGAGCTGGGGTTTGGCCAACTTCCTAATTCTCCCTGAAGGTGAGACAAGCTTGGATACAAGGGTACAGCAGGATCTGTAGGGGCAGTTCTTACTTTCTCTATTTTGTCTAGTATCAAGTTCCTTTTCTCAGTATATTCTGTATAGTTCTGTATTAGTTGGAATGCCATCTATGCTTCCAAAATCTACCCTGATCTCAACAGAGCAGTAAGCAATTCTCTCCTTGTCAGTTTATACTTATTTTGAATTCATTGGCTATTTACTCTTCTTTCTAGCAATTTTGTCTTTTCCCCAGTCTTCTAAATCACATAACTGTGAAATCTTGTCCAGTACCTCTGAAAGAGGGTACCCTATTTCCCCAATTGTTAGAGTCAAAATCAAGTAGTTGTAAGTAAGAGGAGTCATCTTCACTATTATATTCCTGTGATAAACTGCAAAGGGAGTATCACAGTATGCATCTGCATTTCCTATCATTATGGCAATCTTCATTACCTCCTCCTTTAATTTTCTTATACAGTACCTAAGCGAATACCAGGATCTGTCTTCACTAGGCCACATAGCGTCAGTAGGATACTGCCTACTGCAGCCTTCTGCAGCCAAAACTAACAGATTAGTTGTATTGTTACCTCCTTGCATATTGTAAGGTTTACTGTACTAAAGGATTCTAATACCTATAAATTTCAGACAGGCCACAGGATCTATAGGTATTCCTCCAGCTCCTTCATCACTGATTCTCACCATCCAAGATATTAATGATTCTCCCATCCTTTGAGTGAACTGACTCAAAATTTCTGTGACCTCTGGCTCAGTAAAATCCTCAATTATTTTCCTAAACACTGTGTTACCTCCTTGGTTCTCCTGTTTCTGCATCACTATTGAGCATGTTTCTCACTGAGAAACATCTCCCTCTAAAATTATTTCACTTCCTTTGTCACTATGGTGACTAGGCTGGGTCTGTACAAAGGTCAGATACACATTTCTTTTGTTAGCCTTCAGTTTCTTTGGAGTTAAATGAACAGCCTTTCCTTCTGACTGAGATCCCCCTCCCCCCACCAAAGATTGCTCTTGTGAAAAAGAGGCAGAAGGATGACAGTTCCCATGTAAACTAGCTAACTGCTTTTTTCCATCTGAATTTTTTTTCTTAAGCAGCTTGTCTTTGTTACTACACATAATATGGTAACACATTAATAAAATCCAGCCTCTCCTATTTACCCCTACCAACTCCTTCCCTTGTCTTATTGGTATTCTTTGCAGACATCTTTCCAAATCTCCAGGTTTCTCCTCCTTTAACCTTGCTTCCCAGATTTCACAGGATCCAGGACTTTTAACCCATTCCCTTGCTAGTGAGGAATAGGGTAAATCCTCCCATCCTGGGATAGTAATGTCTTCCTCTATGTCCTTTTTGCCTCCAAATAGAAATTTTATATCTTGAGTTCCTGTTCATGATGCCAAATTTATTGCCAAGGCAATATTCACAGCACTGGCGGTGTTTATGAATATGCCAGCATAGCTCTCAATCAGCAAGTATACAAGACTCTTCATATAGAAGACAAAATAAAAACATTTATTTAAACACCAGGAAACCTAATCCCAGAAAAAGAAAGCAAAATCTGTCATGGTGACCAAAAAGTTAATAAATATGATCAGAGCTGGGTGCAAATCCATTCTCAAACCTCCCCGCCTCAGTCAGGGCCTTCTCAGTATCAATTGTCATAAGTCTGAGCCTTGCTGTGTTGGTTGGCTTGCGTTCTTTTCCCTCTGACCCAACCCCACTCACAAGATTCTTTCTGGTTCTGCTCCACCCTTTCTGTTCTGCCTGTTCAGAAAGCTCCTCCCATCACATGTGACCAAGGGTACCAGGTGATTTAAGCAGATCATATGGGCCTAGTAATGAATGAGAAAGATCTTTCCCTGTAAATTACTATTACAAGTACATGGTTATTTTTTGTGGAGGTGCCATGTACCACTGAGAAAAAAGGTGTATTCTTTTCTATTCCTATTCAATTTTCTCTATCACATCTAACTTTTCTAAATTCTATTCACCTCCTTAACTTCTTTCGTGTTTATTTTATGGTTACATTTATCCAGTTTTGAGAGGGGGAGCTTGAGGTCTCCCACTATTATAAGTTCCCAATATATATATATATATATATGTACATATATTATAGTCTATTTCTTCCTGTAACTCACTTAACTTCTCCTCTGAGAATTTCAATGCTATGCCACTTGGTGCTATATATTTAGTATTGATATTACTTCATTGTCTATGGTACCTTTTAGCAAGACGTTGTTTCCTTCCTTATCTTTTTTAATTAGATCTACTTTTTCTTTGTCTGTCATTAGTATTACTACTGCTGCTTTTTTTTTGCTTCCGCTGAAGCATAATATCTTCTGTTCCAGCCTTTTACCTTTAGTCTGTGTGTACCTCTCTGCTTCAAATATGTTCCTTGTAAACAATATATTTTACAATTATGTGTTTTAGCTATTTTTCTAACTGCCATAATCTCAGTCATAATCTCAGACAACACAAGAACAAAAACTTAATTAAAAGAGATAAGTAGGGAGAATACATTTTGCCAAAATACTATGCAAAAGATGAGTTGATATAAATACTAAACATATAAGAACCAAATGCTATATTGTCTAAATGTTTAAAGAAAAAAAATAATTGTTATAGAGAAATATATAGCACAACTGTAATAGGAGGGGAAAGCACTTAAGATCTCCCTCATACCTAGGTAAATCTAAACAAATGAAAAAGAAATGAGAAATTCCCTTTCTAGATAGTTTCAAGTTCAAATTTGAAATTGAAGCTGCTTGAAAGGGAACACACAAAGTTGGTGTGACGGTTGAAAAAATTTTATTTCAGAACATGTATAACCTATTTCCACCATATGTTTCTTCAAGAACTCAATCACTGAGGGGGAGGAGCCAAGATGGCAGAGTAGAAAGACTCACGTATGCTAGCTCCAAATCCACAGCCCATGAATTTCCTGTAAAAAGAACTCCCCACAAATTCTGGAGCAGAGCAAGCCATGCAGAAACACAGTGGAAGAAATTTCCATTCCAGAGAGCCCTGGAAAGCTGTCCCCAGGGGTCCGTCATGCCCCGGAAAACAGAACCCATCCTCATGCTGCCCTGGCTGCACGGCCCCAGAGGAGCAGATACAAGCAGGCTTCAGGGACAGAATGGAACAAATGCAGTCTAATGACTTTCTGAGAAACCAAGAAATCATAAAACAAAACCAAAAGAATCAAAAAATGGAAGATAATGTGAAATATCTCACTGGAAAAACAACTGACCTGGAAAATAGATCCAGGAGAGACAATTTAAAAATTATGGGACTACCTGAAAGCCATGATCAAAAAAAGAGCCTAGACATCATCTGTCATGAAATTATCAAGGAAAACTGCCCAGATATTCTAGGACCAGAGGGCAAAATAGGTATTGAAAGAATCCATCGATCACCGCCTGAAAGAGATCCAAAAAGAGAAACTTCTAGGAACATTGTGGCCAAATTCCAGAATTCCTAGGTGAAGGAGAAAATATTGCAAGCAGCTAGGAAGAAACAATTCCAGTATTGTGGAAATACAATCAGGATAACTCAAGATCTAACAGCTTCTACATTAAGGGATTGAAAGGCGTGGAATAGGATATTCCAGAAGTCAAAGGAACTAGGACTCAAACAAAGAATCACCTACCCAGCAAAACTGAGTATAATACTTCAGGGGAAAATATGGTCTTTCAATGAAACAGAGGACTTTCAAGCATTCTTGATGAAAAGACCAGAGCTGAAAAGAAAATTTTACTTTGAAACACAAGAATGAGAAGAAGCATAAAAAAGTAAACAGCAAAGAGAAGTCAGAAGGGACTTACCAGAAGTGAACTGTTTACATTCCTACATGGAAAGACAATATTTGTAACTCTTAAAACTTTTCAGTATCTGAGTAGTTGGTGGGACCACACAGAGATGTATGCACACACACACATGCACACATGTACATGCATGCACGCACACACACATACACACATGCATGCACACACAGAGACAGAGAGCACAGAGTGAATTGAATAGGATGGGACCATATCTCAAAAGAAATTAAGGTAAATGGTGAGAGAGAAATGTAGTGGGAAGAGAAAGGGTGAAATGGAATGGGGTAAATTATATCTCATTCAAGAGGCAAGCAGGAGACTTTTTAGTGGAGGGAAAAAGAGGAGAACTGAGAAAAAAACATGAAGTTTACCCTCATCACATTCAACTGAAGGAAGGAGTAAAATGCACACTCATTTTGGTATGAAAACCTATCTTACAGTACAGGAAAGTGGGGGAGAAGGAGATAAGCAGGGAGGGAGGGATGATGGAAGGGAGGGCAATGGGAGAAGGGAGCAATTTGAAGTCAACACTCGGGGAGGGACAGGATCAAAAGACAGAATAGAAACAATGGGGGGCAGAATAGGATGGAGGGAAATACAGTCTGTCTTACACAACATGACTGTTATCGAAGTCATTTGCAAAACTACACAGATATGGCCTGTATTGAATTGCCTGCCTTCCCAAAGGGAATGGGTCGGGAGGGAGGGATGGGGAGAATTTGGAACTGAAAGTTTTAGGAACAACTGTTGAGTAGTGTTCTTGCTACTAGGAAATAAGAAATACAGGTAATGGGGAATAGAAAGTCATCTGGTCCTACAGGACAAAAGAGAAGATGGGGACAAGAGAAGGGAGGGATGATAGAAGAGAGGGCAGATTGGTGATAGGGAAAATTAGAATGCTCAGTGTATTGGGGTGGGGAAGGGGAGAAAAGGGGAGAAAATTTGGAACCCAAAATTTTGTGAAAATGATTGTAAAAAGTTAAATAAATAAATTTATATGAAAAAAAAGAATTCAATCACTGTCTCTGCTTTTATCATTTCTTTGTCTAAGAAAGTACATGATCCGATCTCTTTTCTCTAATATGTGCTCACAAATGGAAAGAAAAAGGAAGAATAATGCTGGGAAACCCAAATTCAGAAACTTCATTCTCAGATCACCAAAGAAAACACATGCAAGTTGCAACCCACTTCAACCCTAAATTCCCATTGAAAGTTCTTGAATGGGAGAATGGAAGGGAAAAATCTAGCTAGATGCATTAAGTATGGGGGAGGGGTGATCTGGTCACATGAGGTCTCCTCTGCTGAGATAGAGCATAACCAGTGGTTATGGTGAACCCGTTGTGGTAGTGTATTCCCAGTTCCCATGACTGTGCTAAAGCATGCCTGTGGTCCTGATGTTGGTGATTGAGGGCTCCACTCCCCTGGGGTTAAGGATCTCCTCCAGTTTCACTGAGGTGGGGCTATCTGGGAAACCTGTGGTCCTGTGCTGTTATCCTTCAGCCACAACAAGAGGGACTCCTCCTTTATGATTTTCTAGCCTCACGAGCTAAGAGACTGTTTACCCCTTTGTCTGATCTCACTATTCCAGGATTTTCTTGGGGAAATATTCTCTGGGTTTTTCAAGGTCAACAAGGGGAGGGGTAGAGCATTTACTGATCACTCCACCTTCTTCGCTCCAGGAAGTTCAAGTAGGTGATTTACAGACATTTAATGTGAGGGCTGATAACATCAGGAGCAGCTGCTGCAGTTACCTGGGGTTCTGTGGACTCCTGTCCTGGACTGATGTGTTTGAGATTCCGCACCGGGGATGCTTCAGACTGCCCAGGACTTCCTGCTTGGCTTTGTTATGGTGGGGTCTGCACTGGTACAGCCTGTGTGCTGTTAACTACTCTAGCCCCATGCAACAGATGCTTCCAATCGACCTTCCAGTCTGTCCTGGGTTGGAAATCTGCCACACTCTGTTTCTTATTGGATTCTCCCACTCTAAAATTTGTTCAGATTCTCTTTTTAGAGGTATCTGAAGGAATTTGTCTTAGAACTTAGGTGAATAGTTGCTCTCATTCCACCATCTTGGCTCCAATCCCTGTTCAGGTTTTTAGTCATGTCTGTCATTTCATGACCCCATTTGGAGTTTTCTTGGCAAAGATGCTAGAGTGGTTTGTCATTTCCTTATGTATTATACATGTGTATATTTAAATGTATGTATATATAAATGTTTTTATATGTATGTGTATGTATACACATACATATACAAACATATATGAAAAAAACGCTTTGAATGTCATTACGATCCTTTCATGTGGCAAAGTGATTTATACGATGGGTGATCCATTGCTCATACAAAAGCTGACTGAAATTTTCCAGATCATATGGCAAGAGGAGGTTATCCCCCAGGAGTTCAAGAATGCCTCCATTATCCATCTCAAGAAAAGTAAAGGAAATAGATTGTCTTGTGACAATCATAAAGGAGTCTCTTTCCTAGTCATTGCTGGCAAGCTTCTTGCCAGAGTCATCCTTAATAGACTGATCGTTCACCTGGAAGATGGTCATCTCCCTGTCAGCCAGTGTGGCTTCAGAAAGGACCAAAGGACAGTAAATATGGTGTTTGCTTCCCAGCAACTCAAGAAGAAATGCCAGGAGCAGAACAGAGGTCTGTACATCATGTTTGTAGATCTAATCAAGGCCTTTGTTACTGTCAGTCATGAGGACTTACAGAAAATTATGTCAAAATTTTGTTACCTGAAGTTGGATCAATTTCATGATGGCATACTTGCCTAAATTTTGGGTAATGGACAATGTTCTTGTACTTTTCCAGTCACCAATGGAGAGAAACAAGGATGTGTATTTGCTCCCATGTTTTTAGTATGATATTTTCAACCATGTTATCTAATGCCTTCAGTGAGGATGAACACAGCATCAAGGTCAGCTACCACAGGGATAATAAATTTTTCACTTTGAAAACACTTATAAGTAAAGAGCAAAGTTGAGGAAGTGTTGATGCATGATTTTGTGTTCACAGATGACTGTGGCTCCATGCAGCTGAGATGCAACCAATTACGGACCTTTTCTCTGCTGCTTCTGCTAATTTTGGCCTATTAACACCAATAAAGCACAGGTTCTCCATCAACTAGCACCATACCACCCATACATGGAACTGTTGGTTACAGCAAATGGAGAAGTTTTGAATGCTGTGGATAAGTTTGCTTACTTTGGCATGGTACTTTCCAAGAATGTACACATTGACAGTGAGGTTGATGCACATATTGGCAGAGTTCTGTGAAGTTCTCTGATAAAACAGCTTGAATCAATAAAAACTGTCCCACTAGTGATGAATTGAACCCTTGGATTTTGGGGCACATTCTTTCCTAACTGGGTACTTGTATTTCATTGAGGGCAGTTTTTATATGTCATGCCCACAAACTGTATTCTCCCCTAAAGAAAAATGGAAATATTCTTTAGGGACTCCCCAAGACTCAGTCATCTCTATTAAAGTACAGAACAAGTGGCTAACCAGGAGGTTGTGGTTTTTGCCTGACACTTCTGATGTGTCAAGTGAAAGCTGGAGGCTATTTTCAGCAAATGGTAGTTATTTGTCTTTTTTTAGTTGTCATATCCAGTTCCCTACCTCACCACTATGATGGTACTTAAAATGTGCATGTTAATAGAAGTTGGGAAAATGTAGATTCATGATGTCAAAGAGTTAAAGTTCATTCTTGGATGTTATTACATTGTTATATAGCCACCATTTAATTAATCACAAACAGTAGCATTTTGGGCCATTGTCTAGCTAAAGAAGATGAGGTAAGTGTAAGTCTTAGTTATTAGGTTCTTTTTCATTTTTCTTTCCTTTTCTTTCATTTTAGGTAATGTGAATTTTGTATGAAAAGTGACTTTTTCTGGGTCTCTGATAATGGGTTGAAAATTGAAACATCTGTTTATGGTGACAGGCTGATCAAGGATTATGTTGTGATTAATGTATATTAGTTACTTGTACTTTTTTACTTTGCAAGGGGGAAAACTACAAGTAGTGAGTTTTATACTATTAATTTAAAATTTTTTACAGGTTTTCATGTTCAGAATAAAAAGTTTGTTTATTTTTTATGTTGGGCAAAATACATGCAGCAGTTTACTAATAAGGTGAAGTTTTTTCACATTAGTGTAACTGTTGAATGCCAATTTTATTGTATGTAAAAACACTTTAAAATTAAATTCAGCAATTATAAATTAAAATTGCATGTGTATATAATTTGTCCCAGGTCCAGCAAATAAACAGTTCTTTAAAAAAAAAAAAAAGAAATAAAAAACAGAGATTTTCTCTGTGTCCAAGGAGCTCTCATTCCAATTGGAGAAGAAAACCCATATAGTAGGGGTAAGCTGTAGATCATATAATCTACATAAAAGTACATCAGCAGGGCAGTTTTAAATATCTAGTAGTCTTGGGAGTATTTCATCAATGCAGATGCCAAAGTCCAGTGGTCCACCATATTGTCAGAAAGATTGTTGTTGGTAAGTCTTTAACTCATCAAAGTGGTATGAATGAACATTTGAGGATAGGAGAAGGCTAGAGAATTCAAAGATCCTACAACCTTTGGGAAGAAGAGAATGGGTCTAGGGATTAGAGAGGAATGGGCAATCCAAATTCCTATTCAAAGGTAACAACGGAATAAGAGGAATAATGAAGGTTTTCAGGTCAATGGGGAGAAAGGAAATAGAAAGAAACGTTGACAAGAAAGTTGGGGGAAGGGAAGATCTTGTTGCTACTAGCAACTGTTATTGAAGAATGTTAAAGAAATGAGGTAGGGAGATCAGAAAGAGTAAATGAAAAGGACTAGTGATACAAATGGCAAGGACTGATGGTTTTCCACATTACCAAAAGTAAAGTAACTGGTGATTTCTAGTTCATTGAAGTAATGTAAATGACCATTTGGTAGAATCTGTCAGGGAGTGGGGCAAGGAGAAAGAGAGGTACAGGGTCTCATAACTTTGGGGAAGAAGAATAGACCTAAGAATTAAAGAATAGGCACTCCAGTCTTCCTGGATTCCCTTGAGTGGGAATCAGACTTCAGTGCCCAGAAAGTTAAAAGAGGCAATATGGGGACCAAAAATTATGACAGTTCAGAAGTACTATTCTATTTATTGAAAGTGCAATAATGCATTCTTTATGTTTGGATCTGTCAGTTCTGACATAAAAGACTTTCCTCATCCAGAAGATATATAATTTCATTCCCATCTTTGGCATTACTCAAGTAATTGCACTATGGATATACAATGTTATTAAGAGGAAGGTATTATTAACAAAGTGAATATTCATTAAGTGAGAAGGTCCCATGGTTTGCAATCATAGCACAGATCTGGAATTTCCAAAGTGAGCATGAAGTCACTCCTTTCTCAGACTCACTTCTGTTCTAACTTGGAGATATCAGAATCCTTCGAATTATTTGCATTGTATTTATGATTGTTAACAATTTAGGGGTGGAGATAGGGAAAGCAACATACTTAGAAAACAATTTGTGAGCCAGTGACTGGAAAAATATCATGGGATTGTACTCCACCAAAGTGTTGTTCCTTTTCTAAAGTTTCAAAACATCCAAGATCTAATTATTCCCCCAACTCAACAGATTTCTTGAGTTTATGATGTATCTAGAGATGAGATCCCAAGAGGAAACCAAGGCCAATTATAAAGGTTTCTTCCACCCTCCACCCCAAGCCCTGGTGCAACTAGGAAAGAATCACTGCAGTGTTTAGGAAAAGTCAGTTTTATGTTGTCTAATTTGGGTAATTTGATCTAATAAGAAGTATTCAGGGTTGCCAGCTACATACACTGTACCTACCTCCTGGTACACAAAATAGAAGGCATGGATAGAAAAACTCCCATCATCCCTTCCTGACAGACTTGAGAAAAGAAAGAAAGATTTCTTATCCCCAGTCAACCGTGTTTTCTCTTGGATATGTGAGTTCCCCAATGTTGATCTATTTTTAATCTATCTTTGATCTTTTCATGGTGAAAACAGAATGGGATGCCATAGGTTGGGTGGGACTATTGAATGACTTCCAAAGTACACTAAAAATCTCCAGAACAGGAAATGCAAGGAGAAAAGTACATTAGACTATCAGGCCCTGGGGATGATTGGGTTGTGCTCCTTAAACTTAGAGAATTCTATGTACAAAAAGTAGAGACTCAAAAGACTGTATCATACTTCATTAAGGAATCACCTCAACTTCTTCTGTGAGAAAATCTTTGTTGATCATGTAAAAGCCAGTTACAGGCTGTGTAGACACCTTGTCTTGGCGTTATGATGTCCTGAGTCCCAAACTAGTCTTTAATGAACAGCTCAGCAACTATCAGCAAGTCACTTCTCCTCTTTGACACTCAGTTTCCTTATCTGTAAATAGGCATAATAATACCTATGGTATCTACCTAACAGGGTTGTTGAGAGGTTCAATGAGATGATGTAGAGAAAGTGTTTTACAAGCTTTCAACTACTATATAAGTCAGTTGTCATGATCATTATCCATGATATTGTGATAAAGGAGTCAATACCTGAACCACCATTTACTGGGAATTTTGAAAATTTGAGCTCCAGGATCAATCTTCCAACTTCACTTTTGGACTTAAATTTTCAGGATTGCTACCTGATAAAGGAGGAACAACTTTGTACCCCTGTGAGGATTAGTTTTATGTCAAAATATGGAAATGATTTTCTACTCAGCCACAGCATATTCTCCACAACTGAGGTCCCCACTCAGTCTATACTTTGGCTGTGATTTTCACACAGTGACTGTCAAAGTTGCTCTAATACCTGTGACTTTTTAATTTCTAAGCAGGTGGCCAGGATTGATGATCATTCATAGGAATAGTAGAGGAAACCACCATAAAATAAGAGCAAGGCCCCAAGGCTGGTGGGTTCACTGTGACATTTCTTTTCTCATTTTTTTGATGGAAATTTTTTTTCTTTGCCAATTTCAGGTGTGTATTGAATAGCATTCCTTAGATTAATGGCATCCATTCCATTCCACTAATTTCTTTGAGATGGCATAATTTTATACAACTCAGAGTTTCATTTTACTTGCAATCAAGCATGTGATAATCTTCCCAGTTGTACTGAAAAACTATATATTAGCGATCAAAGATGCATTTGTATCATGCCAAACCAACTCTCCCCTTGTCTTGGATATCTGTACTCACCCTCTTCTTTCTTCCGTCTTCCCCCAGGCCTGACTCTCCTATGAACATAAAGAACTCCACAGAGGTGACTGAGTTTATCCTGCTGGGAATCCCTCATACAGAAGGACTGGAGACTCTGCTCTTTGTCATCTTCTTATTCATCTACATCTTCACCTTGCTGGGAAATTTCCTCATCCTCTTGGCTATCATTTCCTCCTCTCACCTTCACACACCTATGTATTTCTTCTTGGGACTCTTATCTACTTTTGATATATTTTTTCCTTCAGTGAGTTCTCCTAAAATGCTGGTCTTTCTCTCAGGAAGTAGTCGAGCCATTTCTTATAAAGGATGTGCCTCCCAGCTCTTCTTCCATCATTTTTTGGGGTGTACTGAGGGCATTCTATACTCTGTGATGTCCTATGACCGTTTTGTTGCCATTTGCCATCCACTACGTTATACAGTCATTATGAACCCCAGACTTTGTGTGGTCTTAGCCATATGTACCTCACTGATAGGTTGTATTCATGCCACTATACTGACATCACTCACCTTCCAGTTACCTTATTGCGGCCCTAATAAAGTAGACTATTACTTATGTGACATTCCCGTTGTCCTACCTTTAGCCTGTGCTGACAGCTCACTGGCCCAGAGGGTGGGTTTCACTAATGTTGGCCTTTTGGCTTTAACATTATTTTTCACTATTATTGTCTCCTATACCCGCATTGGGATAGCCATTTTGAGAATCCGTTCGGCTGAAGGCAGAAGCAAAGCTTTCTCTACCTGCAGTGCCCACCTCGCTGCCATCATGTGTGCCTATGGACCTATTATCATCATCTATTTTCAGTCCACACCCAACCCTTTGCTTGGTGCTGTGGTTCAAATTTTGAATAATATTGTCTCACCTATGCTGAACTCCTTAATCTATTCTCTGAGAAATAAGGAAGTAAAAAGAGCCTTGAAGAGAATTTTGTACAGGGCAAGATTAACTGCAGAGGCCTAAACTAAGAGGCCTCAGTCTCCCTGGTCAATCTTTGTTTGCATCTTTATGTGGAAAGTATTGATCAGATTCCTCACCTTCATCAAATAGCAGCCATGTCTTTGACCCCTACGTGTGTTATCATTACATCTATTTTGTACAGTGTATGCAACCAGATATTAGACCAACATGAGAAAAATTGGTTAGTTGAGTTCTTTCTTCTCCTAAAGAGAAAGTCATCTTTGACTATTCCTGTCTTTCTCATGGAAGTTGTTTTGGAGGAAGTAAGGGACAATTTAGACCAGGGGGAACTGGCAGCCTCAAGACTATATGTGACCTTCTAAGTCCTCAAGCATGGCCCTTTGGCTGAATCCAAACTTCAGAGAACAAATCCTTTTATTAAAGAAATTTGTTCTATGAAGTTTGCATTTAGCCAGAGGGCTGCACTTGATAACTAGAGTGGCCACATGTGACCTCAAGTCTGCAGGTTCCCCACCCCTGGTTTACATATATGATTTCATTGGTGCAGAGAGTTACTAAAGTGCCACTCTTATCCCACTGTTTTAAATCACCCTTGACAACATCTCCCATTAATTCCTCTTTTATTTTAGTCTGATGAAAAGGCAGCCCTTCTATTCGCCAAGACTTTCTGCAAGTATCCTTGATCTCATCCAGTCCTCCCTTATCTCTTCTGGCAAATTATCCTTTCTTGCTAATCTTCAGTCTTTATCTGCTGGCACAGTCCCTGATGCCCCCAAAAAATACATGCCCTTTTCTGCCAGTCATAAAAAAAATTTATTTGATCTAGTTATATGTTCAAGATTTATCCTTGACTCGCCTCTCTTGACAGTTAAATTCATATAAAAAGATGTCTGCATTTTTTCTCTCACTCACTTCCCAGACCCTTGAAAACTAACTTCTAACCAATTATTCAACTGTAATCTCTTTCTCTAAAGTTATCAGTGATCTATTTGTTAATTTCCAGTCTGATGATCTTTTCTCAGTCCTCCCTCTTAAACTCTGCATCATCCAACACTATTGAAGATCCTTTCTCTCTAGATATTTCCTCCTCTTTGGTTTTCATGACATTTTTCTCTTCTGATTTTTTCCTATCTGTCCCCCCCCCCTTTTCTGGTCCATCATTCCTACCTTGCCTACTAGCTGTGGATATACTCAAGTTTTTATCCTGGGATTTCTTCTCTCTCTATCCTCTCTTTCTCTTGTAACTTCATCAGATTTTATGGGTTAAATTATAATCTTTACACTATGGTTCCATTCCTCTTACAACATTTGGTTAACTAAAGCCTGTCTTCTATTAATATTAACCTTATTAATATTAACCTTACTCAACTAAAACTGAGGATGTGACTCCTACATCTAAATGTCCAACTTTAACCTCTCTCCTGAACTCCAGTCACACCATGTCCCCTATTCTGAGAATGAACAGATTCCTCACTTCCACCTCTTAGAATCTCTAATTTCTTTCAAACATCAGTTCAAGAGGCATTTCCCAGTTCAATCCTTTCCTGATCCTCCCCACCTCCAGTTCTTAGTGTTCCTTTCCCCTCCCCTGGAATTAACTTGTATTTCTTCTGTGTCATTGTACAAGTTGTTTCCTCTGTTGAATATAAGCTGTTTCATTTTTGTCTTTATATCCCTAGAATTCAATGGTTGTTGATGGATTTACTGGTTTATTTTCCTGGAAATCCCCTCCACCAGTAGAGATCTCCCATCAATGTGTAATTTTTCTGCCTTGGCAAGCTTCCTGCAGCACTGAAAGGATAAACTATTTAACCCTGGAAACAAAGCCAAGCCAGTGTGGGTCAAAGGCATGACTATCACAGGTCTTCTGACTCTACAAACTACCCTTTATTCTTCTTATCCAGAAAAGAAGTGGGGCAGTTGATGATCTAAGGAAATGTATGAAAGAAAGCATTGCCAATTTTCTTTTGACTTGCCTATAGACAGGAATGGGAGACAAGAATTGGGTGAAGCACTTGATTCATTTCCTTAAGAATCTGAGTGAAGCACCTGATTCATTTCCTTGTTAATCAGGGTAAAGCAACAGTATGTAACAATCTTTTCTGAGGAAATGAATAACAGACTTTTGGTTGATGTGAATACTCCATAAAAGATATTTCTTGATTCTTCACACAGTTCTCTTATGAGGTGGAGATAATCATAGTGGGATGACTTCTGTTTATTTTGTGTGGTTCATGTCACTGTTGCCAAATAAATCTACTAGAATGCATATACCATTTAAGTAAAAGTCTAGGTCTTTATTATGTTTAAATATGGATTCAAGAGGTAGAAATAACATTGAACAAAGATTAGGATTCTAATGATGATTTTTATACATAAAATTATGTTAGAGAGACAGAAAAATAATTTTGTCCATACAACAGCCTAGAACTTCCTCATAGCCCATTAAAGTTAGAAATACAGATTAATAATTCCATGCTTCTTTCAATACCATTGTTTGAACAAATTAGTAAACAGATTAAGATACAGATTTAAACACTGAGTTTGCAGAATCCTACATTAAATGAACTAGCAGGATATATTTTAAAGAAGACACAATGGGTTAATTGAGGGGAAGGAATACGTATGTCACAAAGATAACCAAAAGGTTTTGAAACAGGGAAATCTTTCCACAAATAGCTAAATCACTTTGGGAAGTTCACAGTTCTCTGACTTTTTATCTGAGGAATATCAAAAAGGCTTCTCTTACTATTATTATTTCATAAGTCAGGTTTTAGCTGAGTAAGGTTAATATTAATAGAAGACAGGCTTTAGTTAACCAAATATTGTAAGAGGAATGGAATAACAAATTGAGTAAAAGAAAATCAAAAATGAAAAAAAAATCATCACATTTTCATCTTTCATGTCTTTGACTTTATGGGGCCCAGGTGGCAAGTTTAAGACCTCTGCATCATGATGAAATAGAATATGTTTAATATGTACTCATTGACCTTAAGGAAAAATGAGGGAATCAGGTTTTTTTGAGGGGAAGGGGGTCTCTTCTAATGGGAGTGGGGAAAGGAATGGCGATATATTATTTTAAATTTAATTTTGATCAATGTTTAGTAGCAATAAAAAGTAGGGGAAGGATTAGGGCAAGTCTTTCCAATCATTTATTTTCAACTCCTCACCCTGTCCTCAGACATAATTAGGGAAGTTTTGTTTTCCACACAAGTAGCTCAAAGTGTGACCTAAAGGAACAGCAGTGGAGGGGGTAAGAGAGCTACAGATTTTGTATACCAGTATGAGGGTTGGGAGGCAGTTCTAGGAAGGAAGAACAGGAAGAAAGAAGTGTTCTTCTGAGCTTGGCATTGGATAGTATACAATTTTGAATAATACTTCCTAAAAAGATGTTAATTTCAATTACTACTTACTAAGCAGGTGCTGATTTCAGTTCTGAAGCCACTTTACCCATTGGCAAAGCTCTTTTCTCCCCTTCTTAGTTGTGGCTCTGTGTTATCTTACTAAAGGAAAATGAAATTCTGGCTGAAGGCTTTTTATCAACAAAAGAGCATCAAAGGAAAATACAAGCCCTTCTTTAAAAAAAATAAATTTTGTCAAAGAATACCTTGTTTGGTATTTATATATTAAAATTAATTCACTTCAAATAAAGTACTAAAGAAACAAGTTTAGATAAAATGAAGTATTCAATTATCACATTTTTTGCCTACTTGAATTCTCAGTACTGTATTTACTCATTCATAATTTTCATCTCTAAATGACATAATATGACAAGTTTGAGAGTTGAAAATTATCTTTTGAAAAATTCCTAATCTAACAATTGGTTGGTCAGTAATAGGAAATTTGACCCCAAATACTAGAAATTTGGGATTGGAGATTTGTAGGCAGCTGTTACATTCGTTGTAATCCCTTCTAATGCCTTACTTCAGTCCATCCCATCTTACCCCAAGCACTCTCCATGATACCCATGTCATCTGTATCAATTCTTGATCAAACAGACAAGTTTAATATGATCTAATTCAATCTTGTCAGTTAAATGTACTATCCCAATTTTCATTATTTGTACATACCACTTTATTCCCAGACCCTTAATCCATGCCTCAGAAGATAATGGCACAGTGAAGATGTAAGATTCAAATATGTTCATAGCAGTGAGGAGAGGAGAAAAACAATAATCAGAGTTAGAAGGACCTCTAAGGTCATCCACTCTAATCACCTCTTTTTTTCAATGGGGAAATTGAACATAGAGGTTAAATAAGTTAGCATTCAGAATGACAGGTCTTAGTAAGACATAAACCCTGGTGATATGATTTCCAGTATAATTTTCCTTCTACCAAACTAGCCTGATAAAAATTGACTGGAAATTGAATTTCTTCAAAAGGCCTTTCTGCACATAATAGCTATGTATGATAAATAAAATAAATGTAAAATATGTAAAATAAAAAAAATTGGCAGTAATGTCTTATTTGCATATACAATCATCTAGGCAAGTTATAACAGATAACAGAGTAAGGGCAAGAAAATTCAGATAATAAAAATGTCCAGAATAATGATTGAGTTTGTGGCATTCATTTGGATTGGAAGGTTAGTAAAGAAATAAAAACCTTATTTTCAGTTAGTATGAAGGGCTTGTGGTTCTTATAGTAAGTTGAAAACTTTCTATATTTACATCTTTTTCAGGCAATTAATAATTACCTGTGTACAAAATGTAGATGCATTTCTCTATTAGGGGAGAAAGTGAAAAAACTGGAAGAATACAAAGTTTCTCTTTCTCATATCATGATAAATAAAGTATGACTATAGAAAGTAGAAGAAATATTTCAAGAGGAAAAACAAAGAGGTTTATCTGCTTCAGTTTCCTCAATTGTATAATGGGAATAATAGTAGCATCTTTCTCACATAGTTATGTTGAGAATAAAATGAGATATTTGTAAAAACATTTAACAGAGCCTGGCATGTAGTACATACTTAATAATGCATATTCCATTCAATTCTATTGTGTAATCAGTCTGGAAAGTGATTTGGAATTATACAAAAAGTATTACTAAATAGTGAATGCCTTCTGACTGAGCAATGACATCACCAGGCTGATACCTATAAGAAATCAAAGAAAGGGGAAAAAGGTCCTTTATTTATGAAAAATATTTATGACATCTCTTTTTGTGGGAGTGAAAAACCATAAACTAAGGAGATGCCCATCAATTGAAGAATGACTGAATAGGTGATGATATACAATGTGATGGAAGGCTAGAGTGCTATAAGAAAGGAGGGAACAAATGATTTAAAAAAGACATGAAAATAGTTATATGAACTGATACAGAGTGAAGAGAAAAGAAGCAGAACAATTTACGCTTAATATCAATATTATAAAAATGAACAAGTGTGAAAGACTTTTATATAGACTGATGATGAATGAAATGAGAACAAGAAAACAATTTATATGGTAACAAACACCACTGTCAGCGCGTACAAACAAACAAAAAGCCCTGAAAACTGCAAGAACTATTATGATCAATATAATAGGCATTCATGATTCCTGAAGACCAATGATGACACATACTATCCATTACAGAGAGGTGATGCATTTAGGATGCTGAATGAAACACATACATGTATACACACATGTGTGTATACAACCATTGAAGGAATTATTTATTTATTTATGGATATTTCATATAAGAAACTTATTTTTCTTTCTTTTTTCCCAATAGGATAAAGGGTTTGGAAGGAGATCAAATAGCTTTCTGTCATTTTGAAGAACATGTGAAATGTACGCACAGTTAGATGAGGTCACTATATTATTGATTTATGTAACTGTTTTACTTTTCTACAAGAGACATCCAATAATGCAAGCATACTCTGAATAAAAAATTGTAACATAAAGACAAAACATCAATACAACATTGTCAGGTTTTTAATAATTATTTTCCTTGAGTTTTAAAAATCTAATCATAGAAAACAAGGACCCATACATATATACACCAGGCGTGCATATGTATATAGTAATAATGATGATAACAGTACCTAGCATTTACATAGCACCTAATATGTGACAGATATTATCTTAAGTGCTTTACAAACTGAATCTCTTTTAATCCTCACAGCAAACATGCAGGGTAGGTGCTATTATTATCTCTACATTACTGTGGAGGAATTGAGGCAGATAAAGGTTAAGTGATTTGCCCGCAGTCACACAGCTAGTAAGTTTTTGAGGCTGGATTTGAAGTAATGTCACTTTATTTCCAGGCCTAGTGCTCTATCCACAGTGCCATATAGCTCTAACACAGGAAGAAAAATAACAGTTGAAACATCCTGAAAACCAAAGAAGACAAAAATCTAAGAAAGGAGTAACAATAAAATGCATGACAATAGTTGTCTATACATGTATTATAAAACATGGATAACAAGCAAAGTGAATTCCCACTCTCAACATAAGAAGGCAAAAGTGCCCCATAAGAATCACTGAGATTCACAGGAATCAGATTAGTGATTGAAAAGTGATTGTGGTAGGATGGAAAAGAAACAGATTCGGTAAAATGAGAGTGTAATTGAACTGTATTATAAAACGATGCACTCCTGGGGAAAAATCCAGTTTGGGGAACAGAAGGAGGAAAAATGGTGGAAAACATTTGAGTGAAGATGAGTTGACTGAAATAAAAGCAAAACTGACACTGGAGTGTTCTACAAGTCACGTGGACAAACACAATGAAATATTTTAAATGAGAAGTTTGGGAAACAAATATGATACAAGACTTCAGATGTCTGGATATGTTTGGTTCTCTCTCTCTCTCTCTCTCTCTCTCTCTCTCTCTCTCTCTCTCTCTCTCTCTCTCTCTCTCTCTCTCTCTCTTCACCCCTCCCCCTCTCTTTTCCCCAAGCAGTGCCTCTGATAATTTCTTGACTTGATAATTTCATCCTTCAAAAGGTGAAAGAATCAATGTAAGAAACGTATTCTGGCTGTGATTCTCACCAAGAAGTAGAAGCTACTTGATGAAATGATGGAAGCTTGGAAAGAAGTAACCATTTCCTCTCAGAGTTTTTGATGGAGAAGAGGAAAGATCGGTATACACTACAGTGTATCTCCTATATTTGGAGACAACGGGGTTCAAAGGGTGCAGAAAATAGAGATGTAGGATCCCAGGGCCTAAAAATCTACAAGGAAATTCAGTCAAGGAGAGATGGTAAGCTCTCACTAACGAAAATCTGTAAATCTCGTGAGAAATAATTTCAAGGAGGTGTAAAAGTAGAGTTGTACAAACAAAAATGGTGCAGTCGTCTGGCAAACTGGCATAAAATCACTGAAAAACACCAAAGAAAAGTAATGGAAATACGAAGAGGTAGAGGACACAACTTCATACAAGATAAGCTCTGCAAAAGAACAAAAAGTGTCACAGTGCATCATTTCCATAATCACCTATTCATTGTCCCTACACTGGATACATATTCCAAATGGCTCAGGAGACAATCTATTTCTTGGGGCTTCATCTCCCCCCAAAGTCAGTCAGATGCTCTCCTCTTCTTAATATACTCTGTTCCAGTGTTGTGAAGCAGTTGCCAGAGTGGGTGATGAGGGACATGGCAGGGCAGGGCAGACCATGGTTCTACCTGAAACTGAAGGCAAGGGCCTTCTGGAAGGGAAAATGAGTGAAAGGTTGAATATGAACCCACCCTCTCCATTCAGCATTGCCAAAACACTAGAAAGATATAAAATAAATAAAAAACAAGGAAAAGCAACTATAACCATAGAAATGAAGGGAAATACCAGCAGAAGGGTGTCTTCTGATGAAAAAGTAAGTAAAGAGTCATAGTTAAATCAGACTCCCCATTCTTCATTATAAAGTAGCAATGATAAGAGAAAATGAATAAGAAACAGGGAAGATGAAAAAAAAGAGCTCGTTACAGGGAGTACATCACAGCCAATCTTGCAAAGAGACTGATAAAAAGAAAAATAGAGGAGGAGAAAATAACCATGGACTTTTTCCTCAACATTTTTTCTTCTAGATTTGTATTTATTTTTATCTTTGCATTAACAAGTCACTGATCCAATTATATGTGGAAAACTGAGGAATAATGCCCCACCCCACATGAGAAACCATGATCCCCATAATGGTAATATATTTTTGCTTATAGTTAATGTAATTTTGCTTCTTAATGGGAAGATCTTTCACATTCATTAACAAGCCCATATGACCTGCCTGGGTCACATGGAAGTCTGAGCCACAAAGAACCTGTGGTCGAAGGAATTTGTCGAACAGATGGAATGGGAAAGGTAGAACAGGAAGAGGTGGGGCTAGCGCAGAACTGAGAGGAAATTGTCAGAGTCTAGTCAGAGCTAAGAAGGATGCAGGCAAGCTGGCAGCTGACTATCATGAGTGAAAGTGATTGTGATTTTGTTTAAGAGGGCCTGCTTATGATTTGTTTAATGGAACTGGCTTGTGGGTAGTGTATATTGGAAACACCATTCTCATGAAGTAACTCAAAGACAGAGTGGGCAGAGGAAGACAAATTTATTTACACGTCTGGATGTAGGTGCTGTTCAAAGAGAACATAACAGAACCCTGTACAGAAGCAAAACCAAGTTTATATATTGTTTGGGTGATAAGACCTCCCTTTAGAGTCACAATTGGACCAGACTCCTCAGGGTTACAATCTTTCTGACACTCCCATTATATAACAATCCTTGATGTGTTTCCTCCTCCCAAACATACCTCAACATAGATCCCATGATTAGAAAATGGAGGGATAATTTTATGCAGGGTGTGTCAGTTAATATGCATGAAGCTTATTAAGCAAATGCAGCTGAGGGAATCAATAGAGATGAAATTGGTTACTGCTTTGGGGGTGGGGGAAATACCTTGATCTTGTCTTCCCCTTTATTTTGGCACTCTGCAGCAAACACAGGACCTTGAAATTTCTTTTGATCAGTACTCCCTATAGTTCTTCCTTTCTATCATTTAGCTACTAAATGTTTCATTCTATGGAGGACAATCTCTTTCACACACCTAGAAGGGAGAAGGCTTGGGGCTGGTGTTATCCTCTGTATTGTTATTGTGTATAGATTTTTGTACTGTGATGGATTTGGCTTTCTGGTGTCTGAATAAATGTTTTGGTTCTGTATTCCATGTGTAGAGTCTGTTGTAGTTCACAATTCAGAATTGCATAGTGATATTCATGGCTACTGTAGGCACTGTGAATATTGCATTGCCACTACAAATGGTGAAGGGGAAGGGATCATGAAATACCAGATTTCTATTTGGAGACAGAAAGGCAGAGAAGATAGAGGAGGAAATGATGTCCCAGGGTGGGAGGATTCGCCTCATTCTTCCCTAGCAAGAGAATTGACTAAAGGCACAAGACTTTGTGAAAACTGGGAATCAAGGCTATAGAAGGGAAAACCCAGAGACTCAGAAAGATGTTTGCAGGGTATACTAACAGAACCAAGGAAAGAAATGGCCAGAGTATGTAGGAATGGTTAGGGCTTGCTAACAAGCTATCGAGTTATATCTAAAAGCAGAGACAAGCTTCTGGAAAAGAAAGCTCAGATGGAAAGAGAGTTGGCTGGTTTGCATAAGAAGCTTTTTATGCTGCAGCATTCAAACTCTCCTTTAGAAGAGCAAACTGGCAAGTCTCAAGTGGTAAAAGAAAAAGCTATTGTTAGCTTAGCTACACCCCCCACCCCAAAGCAGTAACCAGTTTTCTCTCTATTGATTTCTATTGTAAGAGAGGTAATTTTACTTTCTGTAATTTAGTTCAATGTTTACCATGTCTAGTACCTTTCAATTTTCCTTCTTAAAAAATGTTTAAATATATTTTAGTGATGCCTTTAGTTTTTAAATCACAGACATTTCTAGAAATACCTCATTTCCCCACCCCAAATTCCCATTGTTACAAATTTTCCCTTTTAACATTTAAGCAATATAAATTTTACTTTATGGTTATTAGGTACATGCATATTTAAAATGTATGCATTCTCATTCTGAATAGCATCTTTTAGCATGAAAAAATGTCTTTGTTTATCTCCTTTAATGTTTTATGGTTTGAATTCCACTTTGCTTGATTTTTATCCATGTCACTCTTACTTTTCATAATTTAGTTTTTATATCATCCTTTCAGAAAAATCTATTAAATATTTATAGATTGAAAGTTATCAGGTCTAAAAACAAACCACCAAAAAGTCACAATTGTTATGTTAACTCTAAAAATACCAAAGAGCTCACACTAGCCATCACAACCACAATTAACTCTAAGAAACTAAATAAAATAAAAACAGAATTTAAAAATTAGAGCCAACAGCAGTCATAAGCAAAAATTTTTCTTTATTCTTTTGGAGGAGGAAAGTAGACATGTTCTGGGACCTATTCTAGTAGGAGAACTGCTTTAATGTGGACAAATCTTAATCCAGATAGCAATGGGTACACAGTGAGGTGCAGCCTTGACAGTGAGGGATCACAGCAACAATGAGAAAAGTTTGATTCATAGCACGGCTTCATGACAGGATCATGGGTCCTATAGGTGCTTGACCAAGCCCAAAGACCACCTAGGGCTAGTGTGGAAAAAAATTCTGGGATTTTGCTGCAACTCAGTTCATCCAGAGAGTGAGCACCATGGATTGTTGCTATACCAGGCTCAGAGCACAGTTTGTTTGCTGGGTCTTGGCTCTCTAGAAAACAGGGTGTCTTCTCATAAGACAAAGAAAAGAGATGAGTGGTCTTGGCATGGGGGTCCTGACAATGTGTTTCTTGAAAATAACTGGATTCTTGATTTTTAATCTATTCATTATTTTTTTAATCTATTCATTATTTTTTTCTTATTGAAGAATCCATTCAGCTTAACTTTACTAATGTCAAATGTTTCCTGTCACGTTTTTCTTTTTTGAATCCTTATTTAATTTATCATAAGGGGATAAAAACTTTCATAGTTAGAATTTGTTGGACCTGTTAAATCATCAGTGTGAATACTCCTTCTGATAATGTAGATTACAGCCTATCCATGACAAGCTGTTTTGCATTCCTCTTGGACATGTCCTGCTTGTCAGTCATTTAAAGGGTGCCCTGCTGTCAGGCTAGGAACTCGTTTTGAAATCTCTTGATATTGAATGGATACCAATAATTTGTGCAGTCTGACCATTAGTCCTTTCTGGACTTTCTGGACCTCTTCCAACACTTCAGTTTTGAGCCCTCCCTCCCTTGTAACAAGCAAAAACAGTACAGTGGCAATGTCTTACCAAGTATGAAAAGTTCCGCCCTCTCTGCTAAGACGAGGCAAATAGGGCTTATTACCTATTGTCTGGGATTGAGACTGGTCACTCGGATGGCTTAGAGTTTTGCTTCCTTTTAGAGTTATTTTTATATATATTATCTTAATCATGTGTATAATCTTAATAATAATCTTAATTATGGGTATCTTTATACCTTCATCTTTTGGTTCTGCTTCACTCTATCATTTCATAAAAATCTTCCCATGTTTTTTCTCATCTTTCACTTCATCCTATTCATCATTTACTATTTGATAATATTGTATCAGTTCATATACCACAGTTTGTTCAGCCATTCCCAAACTTTATTTTGAATTCTTGATTCCCACAAAGTAAAATGTCACTATGAATATTTTCTTATACATATGAGGCATGGCTTTAACAACCTGAATGTAGATTATCAGTAGTGGGATGTCTCACTTAAAAGGTATGAATAGTTTAATAATTATTTTCAAATAGTTCCAAATGATTTCTCAGTATGGTTAAAACAATTCATATTAGTCAAACTTTTTGTTTGTTTGTAACCATAAAATTTCTCTGGTGACATCCTTTACACTGCTGTTCTTATGTGATTCTTTGCAATTTTTATTTACAAAAAATTAAAAATCTCATTGTTTACCATAATTAACATGAGCTTAACAAAACTCTCAAAAGTCTTCTGTATTACATGACTAACTGTAGGTTTAAAAACATCAAAAATAACTCTGGGCTCCATTAGCAAATAAAAGCACATTAATTTTATCTTATCGATGTCTCATTTATTTTTAATTTTGCTTTTATCAATCTATCAGAAATATTTAGTCATTAAGGTTATATGATTTTGGCTAACTAGAAATTAATTTTTTTTGAATTGAGAAAGGTGAATCATTTCAAATACATCCCTTTTGCAGTGGAGTCATGGTTGTACTTCAAAGACTTCCTGAAGGAGACACATCTCTCTGAAAACTCTTCTTAAAATTTTTCTTGAATGATCTCCTTGGTAATAGTGTTCAGATTTTTTTTGTTTTCCTGTATCTTCTGGGTGTACTCTATTAGGAGTTTGCTCCATCATCACCCATCCTGTGAGCACTTGACATTGCAGATTTTTCAATATTTTTCAATAATTGATTCATTTTCCCAGAAGTTTCTCCCATTTGGGTATTACTATAGACAGTTATATTTTCCATTGCAGTAGCTCACTTGCTTCTGTGGATGTTTTTAGTCTTTCTATTATTGCTTTCATGTTAATTTTCCCTCATTATTTCCTTTGATAGATATTAGTAACCTTCATGCTAAGTTTGGTTCTTCCTCTGAGTAAAAAAAAAAAAACACAACTAACTAAAACTTCTTTGCTTTTGAGATATCCATGCCAATGTTTTTCTTCCTTGCTTAGTGACATTATGTACATCATTTGTCCATTTGAAGATGTTTCTTAATATATCTTATGTTGTTGGATTTTGTTTTTCCATCTAGCATTTGCTTGTGGCATTTTACTCTTTGTTTCACCTACACCCTGGCATTTTTTTTTGTATTGATACACATTCTTTGCATTTGATTTTGTTTATTTATATCCTTTTAGTCATGTCCTCTTCTTCATGTTCCTTTTGTTGCTTCTAGAGATATGAAACAAGCCTGACACTCTTCAAAATTCTTGTTCTACCATCTTGATTGAGAAGTTCCAGGCATGCAAGCTTCATGAATATCTCTTACACTTCTCCTAAGAGCGTTTCTCTTATTTATATGAATCAAAGCCACTACAATACCACCACTGTCATCACTAGTATTCATATAATCCTTTACAATTTTCTTTTTTCTTTTTTTTATTTATTTTTAGTTTTCAACATTCATTTCCACGAACTTTTGAGTTCCATATTTTCTCCCCATCTCTCCCTTTGTCTCACCCCATAATGCCTTGCATTCTGATTACCCCTTCCCTTAATGTGCTCTCCCTTCTATCAAAGCCCTCCCTTCCCTTTTCCCCTTCTTCTCTTTATTCTTGTAGGGCAAGATAGATTTCTCTACCCCATTACCTGTATTTCTTATTTCCCAGTTGTATGCAAAAATAATTCTCAACATTTTTTCCTAAAACTTTGAGTTCCAATTTCTCTCCCTTCCTCCCTCCCCACTGAGAAGGTAAGCAATTCAGTATAGCCTATATATGTGTAGTTTTGCAAAACACTTCCATAATAGTCATGTTATGTGAGACTAACTATATTTTCCTCCATCCTATCCTACCCCTCATTTATTCTATTCTCTCTTTTGATCTGATGAGGGATTCAACTTTAACCATCCTGAGGGAAAGAGAGCAAAGTGGACCATGCCTTCCATCCCCAACAGCCTCCCCAGGATTAAAGGATAGTATGAAAAAAAACCCAGGCCCTAGCTCTGTTGTTCTGTGAGATCTGGGCAAACCATTTTGCCTGTGGACCTCAGCTTTTTCATCTGTGCAGTGGAGCGCTTACCTTGGAATAGCAGAAGGTTCTCTTTCAGGTTTAAAATTCTGTGAGAAGAGGCCTAAGGCAAAAACTCCAGGGATGCTCTGGGTGAAAAACAGGTTAAGTAGCAGTAGAGTCCAGAGAATGAACTGGAGATCATCTTTCCATCGTATCTTGCTCTGAATCCCTGCCAGATCCACACTTTTCCTGTTTGGGTCACTGGCCCCACCTCTTCAGGAGCCCCAAATGAGATGTTGGGGGTAGGGGACACTTGTCATGCTATCAACCCATTCCCACTCACACTACACATCCCTTCACTGCAAGTCTAGGATGCCAGAGATGAAGATCAAAGAAGAAACCCACTCCCACTGGCGAAACACCCAACTGGAAGCAGTTCCAGGGCTGAGGTGGTGAGCAGTCAGATGGAAATGGGTAGAGACTGAGGTTTACCCTCTGGCCTTGGGAAGAGGTCAGGGTTTATGATAGGTGGGCCAGGGATGGGCACTGTTATGTATTGTGTCCAACCCCCAGTAAACAATATATACACATCAGTGGATCTGTCTGTAAAAAGGGTGAGAGGGAAGAATTGCTTAGGTGGTAGGTGAGAAGACTAAGAAGAAGACAGAATTTGGGGGAGCTTAGTGCGAGAGAGAGAATGAGAGAGAGAGAGAAAGAGAGAGAGAGAGAGAGGGAGAGAGAGATTGAGAGAGAGAGAGAGAGAGTAGGCACTGACTCCATTCTCCATAGGGGAAAATGCCAGGGAAGAAAGGCACTATAGATAGCAGCTCAGAATAGAATCCCCTGAAGAGAATGGACATCACATTTCCTTGAAATTATCCCTGCACCTTGTTTCCCTTTAGTTACAAAGACAGAATGATCTCATCATACACCCCTGACAGGACAGTATTGACAAAAAGGAGAAGAAACCTAGGATTCAGCCTTGGATGAGTCAGAAGAGAGTAAGTTGCTCACTGGCTTCCAGACCAGCATATCCCTCCCCACAGACAAGCCCCAAACTGCTCCTCCAGATCTCACAAGCAACAAGTAAAACTTTTCCTGGGGAAGTTACTGAGAGAAAAGAGCCATGGCAATGACTGGGCAATCCAGAAGCAAAGGAAAAAAGGAACATGGACAAAAAGGAAAATCCCCCCCACCCTGCCTTAATTGTGATCTCCCAGAAGCTGCAGCACAAAGGTGAAAATGTAGATGATGTCTGTGTATATTTGCAGGGCATCTGTGATATATTCCTCTGGGCTGATGGTATGCTTTCTGTTCCCCAAGACCAGCTGTGTGTCATATGCGAAAAGCAGAGTAAAAGTGATAGCCCTGAGGGCAGCATACAGTGTGTGGAGCCAGTATACATATTTGAAAGTCAGCACAATACCAGTGATAATCTCAGTCAATGTCAACACAATATAAAGCACACAAAAGAGCCCTGCACATGATGTGAAGTTCATCTTGGTCTGGAAGCAGAATATAGTGACAGCAATGGTGATAATGGCAGTAATAATCATGGCCAAGATGATCACTTTATTGTTGTGTATATTGGCTATGCAACCAGTCATGACACTCAGTGCTAGGGTAAAGATGCTCAACAAGATGATGTTCCATGGCAATCGTTGCCTGGGTACCTGGCAGCACACAAGGGTCAGGTATGTAGCCAGGAAAATAGTATAGGAAGCATAGTAGATAGCCAAATTTCTCTTCACAAAGGCACAAACAGAATCCACAAAGGTAAAAATAGCAATGATTGTCACTGTGATGAGCAACTGGACTGAGATGATGGCATAAACCTTTTGGGTGAAGCAGTGTCAGACCTTCTTGTCCTCTCATTCTCTAGTCCCAAAGTTGTCACTCACAAGTGGTTCCTCTCCCTCATAGGCTGCAGCTCTGCCAAAGTTCATGGGCATTAGATGGATGGAAGGCATAGGCTAAGGATATCCAGCTGGGTGTCCAAAGCCTGGCATAGGATGAATAACCCCCAGGGTAACCTCCCCCAGGGTAACTTCCTGCTGGTGGAGGGGGAGGATAAATGGGGTTTCTGTCTTCATATGGAGGTGGAGTACTGAGGTTTGATATAGTTGCTCAAGACTAAGGATGTCTCAGCCTCCTGTACCTGGCTGTGGGCCTGGCTGCTCTTGGTGGCTCCCAGCACTTGAGCTCATGAGTTAGGCTATTTTAAAAGGTGTTATTTTCTTCAGCATTTTTTTGGGGTATCCTTTAGCAAACTATGACTCCCTTTTCAGAATTTCTTGCATCACTCTCATTTCTCTTCTCAATTTTTCCTCCACCTCTCTCACTTGATTTTCAAAATCGTTTTTGACCTCTTCCATGGCCTGAGACCACTACACAGTTATTTTGAAGGTTTTAGACTTGGAAACCTTGACTTCCTCTGATATTATGCTTTGTTCTTCCTTATCCAAAAAGATGGGAGAAAATACCTGATCACCAAGAAAGTAACCCTCTTTAGTCTTATTTTTTCTCCCTTTTTGGAGCATTTTCCCAGTCAGTTACTTGACTCTTGAGTCAATTGTCAAGAAGAGGGTATACTCTGGGAATCTGTAAGTTCTCAGTTCCTCCAAAGTGGCACAGTCATTACACACTAGTCTGGGAGCAACCAAAAACTTTCCTGCCCAGAATCTGCAATTGGAATTCCCTCACCACAACCACCTTCAGCTCCACTACCAGTGCTCCTCCTCAACCCTGGGTGTAGCCCAGGGCTGAGAATCAGATCAGTGACTCAATTCCCCCAGGGGCTTTAGGTGGAGGTCTCCCAAGGCTGGACTCAGGGCTGAGATTCAGATCAGCCTTTCAATTCCCCTAGAGGCTCTAGGCAGAGAGCTCCAAAGATGGCAGCTGCTACTGCAGTGCCTGCTGCCCAAGGTCTGGACTGCCCTCCCCTCTTCTGGGTGAAGGAGCCCTCCCACTGACCTTTGAAGTTGTCTGTGGCATCTGTGGGTTGAGCAATCTGGGCACTGCTGCTGGTGGTGCCCTGAAGCCTGTTCTGGGTGCTGTGTTAGTCTGTGCACCATGCTGGTCTGGTCTCTATGCCACAGGCTGAGCTAGTCTCAATCCTTTACAATTTTCAAAATTTTTTACAAAAATTGGCATATTTTATTCTTATAACAATCCTGGAAGGGAGGTGCCATTAATATCCTTATTTTATAGATGACTTGTCCAAGGTCACATAGATAGTAACTGAAATATAGTACTGTATCTATTCCTTGACTTAACTGTTTTGTAAATGCAGATATATATCAAACTGTGTATTATGTAAATAAACTGAACAGTTATTTGAAATAATCAATGCCAATTATTAGCATCTATTTATGTGACATGTATAATGGCTAAGGAGAAAGACTATACCAATTTGATCAATATATGTTAAGCCATTAATTGGCAGATAACCAACTATAAGGAACTGTGTGCTAGGTACTGTGGAAATAATATGAAATAAAAGTCATAGCTCCTGTTATTATATGCTATTTGGAGAAATAAGAAATATATACAAATGTAAATAGGTAGATAATAATATGTCAGAACATGTCAGTAGGAGATCCAAACAAAAGAGTTATATTGTCCCACCAAAGCCTGATTTACAGGTGGATGTTACTAGATGCTGCCTATGCCAGTGTTTTCTCTCTTCCAATGTTCCAGAATACCCAGGTATTAATTGATCCCTTTGCTCCAGGGTTACTGAGTGTCAAGGATAGGGCCCTGAAGGGATGACAAGTAAATTTAAGCTCTAATGTATGTGGGAAATGTTTCAATTCCTGGAATCTGACAAATGCTCAATGTGAAGAGGCAAGGATACTCTTAGATCTGCACTATCCTCTTCCTGAGGGATTGGCTGAAAAAAAAAATCTTTTAGTCTCTTACGGGAGAGTTGAGTTTTACAAAAATCTGAAATTTTCCCTTCTTTGATGCCTGGCCAGGGAAATCTTGGAAAAACAAAATTATTACCTCTCAGCCTCAGTAAGTCATGCCTAAGGCTATTAGTAATATGAGTGCAAAAAAATTCCCTCTTGCTTATCCTCCTCCCTACCCTTCCCCTCCTTCACCACTCCATCCTTCTTTTCTCTCCTTTTCCAGCATTCTTACTTGAAAAAGTTTGGACCTTGGGAAATGAGACTGCTAGTGTTCTCAGGCCTCATTCTCACTGTTGGAAAAGACAACAAGATTACCCTACTGTCAAAAGTCACTCTAGGAAAGACAACAGTTGTCCCCCAAATTTGGGCATTAAACAACTTGAACCTGTTTACAAAGACAAAGAGGCTCATCTCAAAGGGTGCATGTGCAATTCTTTGTCAAGATATGCTTAATTTACATTTCTTTATGGCAATCTGAGAAGATTTTTATTGTGTAGTAACTATACATTTGCTATTTTCAGATTCCGATCTGGTTTTTTTTCTTGTAAGATGAGAGAGCGTGAGGTAGAGAGGAATCTATGTCTCTTCTCTGTAAGAATGTTACATTTCATATTAGAGGAGGAGGACAGTTTAAAAAATCTGAGATCTAATAGTGATGCTGGGATGAGACCTTATCTAGTTGTAAAATACAAGGAGCAGAGAGTCCTCTTTCTGAACCTTAGTTTACCTGGTTCAAATTGAATTATTCTAATTTTTGAGGTAATTGTTTAAATTTCAAATATCATCATTCCTTGTTTGTTTTTCTTCTTGTTTGAGGAAGATGAAAGGAGAAGGGAGGATGGGAAACGAGGAAAGGAAACAGTGGGAAAACAAAGAGGAGCAAAAGAAAATTAATTGGTTCAATGTTTACCAAGGAAAGTAGAGAGAGAACCCACAATCTAGCACTCATTCATGAGGCTTTATGAGTTAAGAATGACTTTGGGATTTTAGAATGGATCAGCTAAGATAGTAGTTGATTCTAATTCTGTGAAAGATGTTCTAGGATGAGAGATATCATTAATTTCTGGTGACTTCAAGGAAATTGAAGTATTAACACAAAATGAAATTGTGATAGACCAAGCTTGACCCAGGAAACTGTAGCTAGATAGAATAGCATATGAATTAAGTGTCAATATAGTTTTCTTTTATCCTCAGTTCCAATTTTCTTACTCTGAATTTGTATATCTCTTTTAAATAAATGGTAGAAATTCTTTTTTGTGGGTTTCTATGTGTATAGACAATGAGTAAAACAGAAAGAGGGAGAAGATGTCAATTTTGAGTGAAAAGTAAAGGTGGAAGAAGGAAAAGAAGAGGGACAGGGAAGTAATTAGGGACTGAGTATAATAGACTTCTCAATCCAAGTAGTAAATAGAATCAGGTGTCAGGAAAATTAGAGAAGTTCAATACCTTAGATTGGAATTAAATGATGACAGAAAGAAGGAACACTTGAAAAGTGAACATACTGAGTTCAGATGTTTCTATAAACCCTCTAGTTCTTGTAAGTGGTTAGAATCCTAAAGGTTCCCAAGAATACACTGGTTCTTAGAAGTGGCTAGTGGTGGTGATTTTCTCTTATTTTCAAAGCAGACCAAAATGACATCATTATGTTAGCATTAAGTTACTTTATGTGTGTGACTGTGGTTGATCAGACCAATATGAGCCTGGAATGCTCTACCCCATGTCAGGCATAAATAGTCCATGTGTACATTTTGGGGTGGATTCTCTAAATTTATGCATCTCATTTCTTTAGAGTTATTTCAATTCTTCTTTGCTCATAAAGCACAGTATCATATTTCATTTGGGCATGTCATGGTGGGTAGTCCCATGCCCTTGCCTCTCATGTCATACAATCACTCCAAAGTTTTTAGAAAGATTTTTGAGGGCATTCTTGAGTCCCTTCTTCTAACCACCATATGAATGCTTGCCTTATGTGAGGACTCTGTAAAACAGACTTTCAGGTAAGCATACATTTGGCAGGTGAACAACATGGCCAGCCCATCTCAGTTGTGCTCTCTGCATGGAGTTTTAACGGTTGTCAATTTAATTCAAGAAAAGACATCAGTGTCTGGTGCTTTATTCTGCCAGGCAGTCTTCAGAATCTTCCTAAGACAACTGAGATGGAAGTGATTCAATTTTCTGGAATACTGGTACTGGTAGACTGTCCAGGTTTCACAGGCATACAACAATGAGGTCAGCACACTACCTCTGTAGACCTTCATTTTAGTAGTCAGTCTAATATCTCTTCTCTTCCACACCACCTCTGACCTACATTCTTTCTGTGTCATTCAGGATGGATATTTGTGACAGAGACGTCTTGGGTACTTGGTACTTAGAAGTTGTGGGACCCTGACAGCAGCAGTCTGCAATGTCTGGGGCAATTTGCAACATGTCGTTCTCTTGCTTTCAAAAGCTGTGTATTTAAAAAAAAGAAAATATTAAATTAAATTACACATTTCCTTTCACAGATAGTGAAGAGGTGACTTTGCCTTGGAAATGAAGAACCACACAGTTGTGACTGAGTTCATCCTGCTGGGAATCCGTGAGACAGCTGGGCTGGAGACAGTGCTCCTTGTTCTCTTCTTGTCTTTGTACCTATGCACACTGTCAGGGAACGTGCTCATCCTCAAGGCTATCGTTTCTTCCTCTTGCCTTCATACCCCTATGTATTTCTTCTGGGGAAACCTGTCTATATTTGGCATTTGTTATTCCTCAGTTACCTCACCCAAAATGTTGTTCTATCTTTCTGGTCAGACACCAGTTATTTCTTTTCATGAATGTGCAGCCCAATTGTTCTTCTATCATTTCCTGGGCTCCACTGAGTGCTTCTTGTACACTGTAATGGCATATGATCGTTTTGTTGCCATCTGTCACCCTCTACATTACACAGTTATTATGAATCATAGGGTATGCTCTATTCTAGCAACAAGCATCTGGATGTATGGGTGTGCTCATGCTACTGTCCTGACCTCCCTTACTTTCCAGGTACCTTATTGTGAGCCAAACCAAGTAGGCTACTATTTCTATGACATTCCTGCTGTTTTATCTCTGGCCTGTGCAGATACATCATTAGCCCAGTGGGTTAGTTTCACTAATGTTGGTCTTTTGTCTCTCATATGCTTCTTCCTCATTCTCATTTCCTACACTCATATTGGGATCTCCATATCAAGAATACACTCCACAGAAGGCAGATGGAGAGCCTTCTCAACCTGCAGTGCACACCTCACAGAAATCCTTTGTGCCTATGGGCCTATCATCATCATCATCATCTACCTACAACCTACTCCCAGTCCCTTGCTTGGTTCAGTGGTTGAGATATTAAATAATCTTGTGACCCCCATGTTGAACCCCTTGATCTATAGTTTAAGGAATAAGGATGTGAAATTCACCCTCAGCAGAATGTTATATAAAATGAGGATCATTACTGAGAATGAATAAGCCTCTGAGTACTGATGACCAAAACTTGATTCCTCTTTAGAGAATACAATTCTCAAAAATATCTTTCAAACTTTAAGAAACTGCAAGTCATTGTAAATTATTTGATCTTTTGAGCTAGCTGATTCTTACAAAATATGCTTATGTGTGTATGCATTTCTCTGTGTTTTATAATGAAATTGTCTATATAATTACATATTTTAGTAAGTATTTTCTTTTTATTATGAACTTAATAAACATTAACAAACATTAACATTTCAGTGCATAACAAAACAAAGAAAACAAAAATGCATATGGAACTACAAACTTGCATCATGTACAGTTCTTCAAAGCATATCAATCTCATACTCTAGTAATAAAAATGTCATAGTTACATACATGTCTATATCCTTCTGAAATTCCTTTTTCTCTTCTCAATATATTTTAAAATGATTTATTAATGCATTCTTTTTTCCTTTTATTTTATTTTTAAAATTTCTATCACTTCCCACCATCTCTATCTGCCCCCAAATGGAGCATAATCTAGGTAAGCATAGTCAAGCCAAGAAAGTCAATAAATTGGTTATGTCTAAAATTGTGCTTCTCATTCTATATTTCTGGTCTAAATCTTTTCTACTGAGAGTTAGGAAACATATTTCATCTTCAGTCTTTTGAACTCCTGACTGGTTATTGCATTTACCAGAATTCAGAAATTTTTTAATATGGTTTCTCTTATTATGGTTATAGTGTAAATTGTTTTCCCGGCATATTTCTCTCTGTATCTGTAATTGTTATTCAACAAATGTATTGGTTGGTTGATTTTCCTTTATAAGCAAACAGCTTCTTAGTTCTTATATCCTATCATAGGGCATGTAAAGGTAGATAGACCAACTCACCTACCTCCTGTCTTTCAGTTAGAGGTGTGTCTCATCTATCATATAAGAACAGGAAAAAAATGGTGAGAAGAAAATCAAAAAGGGCAGAGTTACAATGGAGTACTGAAATTTCTTTCTGTTTCTTTCCTTTCCTCTCAGTTCATGAAGAAGGAGAGTTGGATCCCTCAGTGAAAACTAGATAACACCACTATGCTCAGACATGTCAACTAGAAGTATCAATAGAGCTATAGCATCAGCTGGTGAAAATTCCTAACATTAGACTGGTGGAGTAGAATCCCTATGGTAAGACAGTGAGTCAATAAGAGAGTTGCTACATTATTATATTTTAAGCAGAGACTCATTATACAAATCATAGCAAAATAGAAATCAGAGAAGGTATACATAGGAGGATATATGCCAGACAAAACAGAGTGAAAGAGCTTCCCTGAGGAAAGCAAAACAGTCAACCAATGGAGATAGTTCTAGATGCAATGGAAGAGGACATTCTGTGAAATGATAAAGATACTGAATTTGAAAATGAAATGTAAAATAATCCGTGCAATATTTGAACATTGAATGCTTTTTTGAGATAAGTACTTGCAGGGTAAAGGAGTTAAACATCTTGTCAAATATTTTTAAAAAATTGAAATGACAGTTTGATTATTCCTTATCTCTTTTATGTACATTAAACAATCTAACCATTCTTGGATTCTGGAAAGTTATTATTTTTAATGATCTCTTCACAAAGTGCCATGGTCTTAGTGCAAACCTAAAACTTCCATCAAGTGGCATTTTTCTTTTGTTTTCTCTTTCTTTGTATTATTTAGTGCAAAGATGTCAAACATAGGGCCTGGAAGCATCATAAGCAGCCACATTCCAAAGAATGGCCTGAACCAGATTAAAATGTAATGGGGAAATATTTTAAAAATAAAAATGTGATAAAATATACATAACATTAATATGTTTTTTTTCTAAGTCAATATCCTTCCATGGAAGTCCTTATACATACTTTACCAACTCTCATTCTATTTAAGATTGTTATCACCAATCTAGTATATAGACAATTTGAAAAACAGTCACCTGTAACAGAAGGAGGCTAGAGGTGTATCTCTAATATTTTGGAGGGATGAAAAAAGTGAGAGGAAATTGAAAAAAAAAAAGCAAAGTTGTAACGGAGTATTGAAATTGCTTCCTCAAGATGGCAGTGTGAGGGGCCGCCACCAGACCTCCTGGGTGGATAGGTGACGGCCGGGAGTCTATACCCGCCCTAACTGGCGGTCACGCGCTTTGCCTTCGTGACTTCCTCATTCCGGCGCAAGGAAGGCTCGTGGACAAGGTACGGCATCGCCCTCGGGGAGGTACTAGTGGGGCCCCCACCCATCATAGTAGGACACGATCAGCCAGGTCGATAACGTGGCCCTAAGAACAGGTGCTGAGGGCTGACCAAGGCTTAACCAATCAGGGAACTAAGGGCTAGAACCCGGAAAGGATAAGGAATATAAGGCAACGCCCCAAGGGGTTCGGGGGGACTGGACTGATGTGAACTACTGAATAAACATCTGCTTTGCTCTACCACTCTGGCTCGTGCTTGGTTTCCGCCCGAGCTCCGGCCCCTGGGGACGGGTCCAGAGACGTCTGAAGCTGCGTGAAGCAGAGTGAGGGGTTACTACTCACCGGGAGGGTCGATCGGGGACCGTGAGCCCCCGACATGGCAGCATGAAAGCACAGACTCACCTTGGCTCTACCACAATTCCCTTCAGATACCTCTAAAAAGGGAATCTGAACAAATTTTAGAATGACTTTATCCACTAAGAGACAGAATGTGGAAGATTTTCAGCCCAGGATAGGGCCAAAAGTTCATGGAAAGTATCTGTTACATGGGGTTGGGGGAGCACAGAACATACAGGCTGAACCAGCATTGACTCTGGAGCACAGAAGGAACTACCAGGGCAGACTGGATTAGAAGTACAGGGCAGATTCTCAAACAAATCACCACAGAACTGAGTGAGACAGAAGAATGGAAGCAATTTCAACACTCCATTACAGCTTTGCTTTTATTTAAGTATTTAACTTCCTCTTCTGTTAATCTGGATAATTTGTATTTTTTTAAAAATATATTTTTTAAAAATATTCATCCATTTCACTTAGATTGACAAATTTATGGGCATACAGTAGGGAAAAGTAATTTCTAATTATTGTTTTCATTTTCTTCTCCTTGGAGGTGAGTTCACCATTTCCATTTTTGATATTGTAATTAAGTTTTCTTCTTTCTTTTTTTAAATCAAATTGACAACAAGTTTATCAATTATATAATACAACATAAATTGTTCAGACTGACAGAAGGGGAAGTTAAATACTTAAATAATCCCATCACAGGAAAAGAAATTTAACAAGCCATCAGTGAACTCCCTAGGAAAAAATCTCCAGGGTCACATGAATTTACAAGTTAATTCTACCAAACATTTAAAGAATAGTTCATTCCAATACTGTATAGAATATTCGTGAAAATTGGCAAAGAAAGAGTTCTACCAAATTCTTTTTATGACACAAAAATGGTTCTGATACCTAAAGCAGGAAGAGTCAAAACAGAGAAAGAAAATTATAGACCAATTTCCCTAATGAATACAGATGCAAAAATTTTAAGTAAGATATTAACAAAAAGATTACAGCAACTTATCACAACAATAATATATTATGATCAGGTAGGGATTATTCTAGGAATGCAGAACTGGTTCAATGTCAGGAAAACTATCAGTGCTATTGATCATATCAACAACAAAACTAGCAGAAATCATATGATTATCTCAATAGATGTATAAAACTCTTTTGACAAAATACAACACCCATTCCTATTAAAAACACTGGAGAGCATAGAAACAAATGGAGCCTTCTTTAAAATAATAAGCAGTATCTACCTAAAACCATCTGCAAGCATTGTATACAAGCTAGATGCATTCCAGTAAGATCAGGGGTGAATTAAGGATGTGCTTTACTGCCAGTGTTATTTAATATGGTATTAGAAATGTTAGCTTTAGCAATAAGAAAAAGAAATTGAAGGAATTAGAATAGGCAAAGAAGAAACTAAGTTACCACTCTTTGCAGATGATGTGATGATATACTTAGAGAATCCTAGAGAATCGAGTAAAAAACACCTTGAAATAACGAGCAATTTTTATAAAGTTGGAGATTGCAAAATAAACCCACATAAATCATCTGCATTTCTATATATTACCAACAAAGCCCAAGAACAAGAGATAAAAAGATAAATCCCATACAGTAGATACTATAAAATATCTGGTAGTCTACCTGTCAAAACAAACTCAGAGACTATATGAACACAATTACAAAACACTTTTTCTGCAAATAAAGTCAGATCTAAGTAAGTGGAAAAACATCAGTTGCTCATGAGTAGGCTGAGCTAATATAATAAAAATGACAATTCTAGACAAATCAGTTTACTTATTCAGTGCCATATCAATCAAACTACCTGATAATTATTTTCTAGAGCTAGAAAAAAATATCAAAATTCATCTGAAAGAACAAAAGATCCAGAATATCAAGGAATTAATGAAAAATGCTATGGAAGGTGTCCTAGTCCTACCAGATCTCCAATTATAAAGCAGCAATCCTTAAAACCACTTAGTACTGGCTAAGAAATAGAGGGATAGATCAGTGGAAAAGGTTAGGTACTCAAGACACAGTAGTTAATTATTATAGTAGTCTACTGTTTGATAAACCAAAGCACCCCAGCTAGTGGGATAAGAGCTCACTGTTTTACAAAAACTTCTGGGAAAATTGGATAATAGTATGGCAGAAACTGGGCATAGACCAATACCTGACACTGTATGCAAGAAGAAAATCCAAATGGATACATGATGTAGGCATAAAGGCTGATACTACAAACAAATTAGGGATGCAAGGGATAGTGTGTTTGGCAGAATTATAGAGAATAGAGATATTTATGACCAAACAAGAGACAAGCAACATTATGAAGTACAAAATTGATAATTTTGATCACATTAAATTGAAAAATTTTTATACAAACAAACCCAATGCAACCAAGATTAGGAGGGAAGCAGAAAACTGCAAAAGACTTTTTAAAACTCATATCTGTGATAAATGCCTCTTCTCTAAAATATACAGAGAACCGAGTAAAATTTACAAGAATACAAGTCATCCTGCAATTGATAAATCATCAAAGAATATGAACAGGCAGTTTTCAGATGAAGAAATTAACACTATTTAAAATTGTATAAAAATGTTCTAAATCAATATTGATTAGAGAGATGCAAATAAAAACAACTCTAAGGTACCATATCACACTCCTTTTTAATTTGACTAATTCTGCTTTTTAAAGCATTCTTCTCTTTCTTTGTTTTTTTGGGCCTCTTTTGACATTTGGGTTACTCTGTTTGTAAAGGTGTTAATTTCTTCAACATTTTTTGGGGGTCTCCTTTAGCAAGCTGTTGACTCGCTTTTCATGATTTTCTTGCATCTCTCTCATTTCTCTTCCCAAGTTTTCCTCCACTTCTCTTACTTGGTTTTCAAAATCCTTTTTGAACTCTTCCATGGCCTGAGACCATTGCATATTTATTTTGGAGGTTTTTGATGCAGAAGCCTTTGACTTTTAGGTCTTCCTCTGATGGTATGCATTGTTGTTCCTCATCTGAAAGGATGGAAGAAAATACTTGAGCATTAAGAAAGTAAGCTTCTATAGTCTTATTTTTTCCATTTTTTGGGCATTTTCCCAACCAGTTACTTGACTTGTGAGTCTTTTGTCAAGAGGAGGGTATATTCAGGGGACCTGTAAGCTCTCAGTCCTTCCAAGGTGGCACAATCTAGGGGGAGGAATTTACTTCTCTCCTGACCTGCACTCTGGTCTTGGTGCAACCACAAGCTTTTCTTCCCAGGATCTATGAGTAAAATTCCCTCTCTGGAGCCTCCACTAACTCCACCAGGGCAGCACTCCTCCTCACCCACCACTCAGAGCTGAGATTCAGGTCAGTCACTTGATTGTCCCAGGGTCTTTAGGCAAAGGGCTCCAAAAATGAATCCTGTTGCTGCTGCTGCCACCACCTGGGGTTAGGCTAGGGGAGGACCCTGCTCCATTCTCACCCAGGTGAATGAGCTTTCTCACTGATCTTTGAAGCTGTCTTTGGCATTTGTAGGTTGAGGAATCTGGGAACCACAACTGGTGCTAGTGGCTCCCTGAAGACTGTTGTGGTTTTTTCTGTTCCACACCATGCGACCAAGGCTGGCCTCTGCTCCAGGGGCTGTACTTTGCTCCAGGCCTGGTGTTATAGACCTTTCCTGTCAGCCTTCCAGGGTAGAAGTCTCTTTCACTCTATTGTTCTGTGGTTTCTGCTGCTCTAGAATTTATTTAGAGTCATTTTTCACAGGTATTTTATGGACTGTGGGAGGAGAGCTTCTATAGGTCCATCCTTCTACTCTACCATCTTGGATCCACCCCATTTAAGATATTTTTAATAAAAATGAGTGTTGTACTTTATTAAGACTGTTTTTGCATCTATTAATAATGATTTTTAAACATTTAATACAATATTTAATACAATCAATTTTATTAATACTTTTCCTTATATTAAATCATTCTTGCATTCCTGATATGAATCCAAGTTGGTTAGATCACCTTATTTTTGTATTTTATTGGTATAATGTTTCAGCTATTGTTTTATTTAAGATTTTTTACATTCTTATTTGTTAATGAAATTGATCTATAGTTTTTTTGTCTGCTTTTATTCTCCTTCATTTAGGTATCAGTATCATATTTGTTTCATATAAGGAGCTTTGTAGGAGCCCTTCTTTGCCTGTTATTCCAAATAATTCATTTAATACTGGAATCAGTTGATCTTTAAATGTTTGATAAAATTATCTTTAAATCCATCTAATTCTGGTACTTTTTTCCTTAGGAAACACATTTACAACCTGTTTGATTTACTTTTTCTAAAATAAGTCTATTTAGCTATTCTGTTTCTTCATCTGCTAATGCAGGCATTTTATATTTTTGTAAATACTCTTCCATTTTACTTCAATTGTTAAATATATTGACTATAATTTGGCAAAATTACTCTATAATTCCTCTAATTTCATTTTCATTAGTTGTATTTTCACCCTTTTCATTTTTAATATTGATTATTTGGTTTTCTTCTCTCTTTTTTAAAAGTGAAATTAAGTTTTTTGCATTCATTTTTATTCAGTTCATCTTTAAACTTTAGGATTTCCAATGGAGTGCATAATTACAGATTTTTAATTTACTTTTTCCTAATTAAAAAAAACTGTATGCCTAATTCATTAATCTCCACTTTCTCTACTTTATTGTTGTAATATATATATATATATATGTATACACACACATATATATACACACAAATATGTACACACATATATATATACATATATATGTATACACACACACATATATAATATATATACATATATATGTATACACACACATATATAAATTTTCCTCTGATCACTACTTTTGCTTTATCCATACATTCACTTTGTTTACATAATACACAGTTTGATATACATATCTGCATTTGTAAAATAGTTAAGTTAAGGAATAGATAGAGTACTATATATGAGTTACTATCTATGTTACTTTGGACAAGTCATCTATAAAATAGGAATATTAACAGCACCTCCCTTCCAGGATTGTTATAAGAATAAAATATGCCAATTTTTGTAAAAAATTTTGAAAATTGTAAAGGATTGAGACCAACCCAGCGTGTGGCACAAAGACCAGACCAGCATGGTGCACAGACCAACGCAGCACCCAGAACAGGCTTCAGGGCACCACCAGCAACAGAGCCCAGATTGCTCAACCCACAGATGCCACAGACAGCTTCAAAGGTCAGTGGGAGGGCTCCTTCACCCAGAAGAGGGGAGGGCAGTCCAGACCTTGGGCAGCAGGCACTGCAGTAGCAGCTGCCATCTTTGGAGCTCTCTGCCTAGAGCCTCTAGGGGAATTGAAAGGCTGATCTGAATCTCAGCCCTGAGTCCAGCCTTGGGAGACCTCCACCTAAAGCCCCTGGGGGAATTGAGTCACTGATCTGATTCTCAGCCCTGGGCTACACCCAGTGTTGAGGAGGAGCACTGGTAGTGGAGCTGAAGGTGGTTGTGGTGAGGGAATTCCAACTGCAGATTCTGGGCAGGAAAGTTTTTGGTTGCTCCCAGACTAGTGTGTAATGATTGTGCCACCTTGGAGGAACTGAGAACTTACAGGTTCCCAGAGTATACCCTCTTCTTGACAATTGACTCAAGAGTCAAGTAACTGACTGGGAAAATGTTCCAAAGAGGGAGAAAAAATAAGACTAAAGAGGGTTACTTTCTTGGTGATCAGGTATTTTCTCCCATCCTTTTGGATAAGAAAGAACAGAGCATAATATCAGAGGAAGTCAAGGTTTCCAAGTCTAAAACCTCCAAAATAACTGTGTAGTGGTCTCAGGCCATGGAAGAGCTCAAAAAGGATTTTGAAAATCAAGTGAGAGAGGTGAAGAAAAAATTGAGAAGAGAAATGAGAGTGATGCAAGAAATTCTGAAAAGGGAGTCATAGTTTGCTAAAGGATACCCCCAAAAAAATGCTGAAGAAAATAACACCTCTAACTCATGAGCTCAAGTGCTGGGAGCCACCAAGAGCAGCCAGGCCCATAGCCAGCTACAGGAAGCTGAGACATCCTCAGTCTTGAGCAACTATATCAAACCTCAGTACTCCACCTCCATATGAAGACAGAAACCCCATTTATCCTCCCCCTCCACCAGCAGGAAGTTACCCTGGGGGAGGTTACCCTGGGGGTTATTTATCCTATCCCCAGCCAGGCTTTGGACACCCAGCTGGATATCCTTAGCCTATGCCTTCCATCCACCTAATGCCCATGAACTTTGGCAGAACTGCAGCCTATGAGGGAGAGGAACCACTTGTGAGTGACAACTTTGGGACTAGAGAATGGGAGGACAAGAAGGTCTGACACTGCTTCACTGCTTTATGCCATCATCTCAGTCCAGTTGCTCATCACAGTGGCAATCATTGCTATTTTTACCTTTGTGGATTCTGTTTGTGCCTTTGTGAAGAGAAATTTGGCTATCTACTATGCTTCCTATGCTATCTTCCTGGCTACATACCTGACCCTTGTGTGCTGCCAGGTACCCAGGCATCGATTCCCATGGAACATCATCTTGTTGAGCATCTTTACCCTAGCACTGAGTGTCATGACTGGCTGCATAGCCAATATACACAACAATAAAGTGATCATCTTGGTCATGATTATTACTGCCATTATCACCATTGCTGTCACTATATTCTGCTTCCAGACCAAGATGAACTTCACATCATGTGCAGGGCTCTTTTGTGTGCTTTGTATTGTGTTGACAGTGACTTGGATTATTATTGATATTGTGCTGACTTTAGTTTCCAATTAATTTTTGGTCTATCTTTGCATGGCCTTTTATTACATATAATTTTTATTTTATTATGATCTGAGAGGGATCCGTTGACTATCTCTGCCTTTCTGTACTAGATTGTGAAGATTTTATGCCATAGCACATGGTCAATTCTTGTATATGTGCCATGGATTGCTGAGAAAAAGGTATATTCCTTTCTATCCCAACTCAATTTTCTCCATAGAGCTATCATATCTAACTTGTCCAGAGTTTTATTCACTTCCTTAACTTCTTTCTTGTTTATTTTGTGGCTATATTTATCTTGTTCGAAGAGGGGAAGGTTGAGGTCCCCCACTAGCAAAGTTTTGCTGTCTGTTTCTTCCTGTGACTCCCTTAACTTCTCCCTTAAGAAATTGGATGCTATACCACTTGGAGCATATATGTTTAGTGATGCTGTTGCTTTTTTGTCTATGGTACCTTTTAGCAGAATATACTTTCCTTCCTTATATCTTTTGATTATATCTATCTCTGCTTTTGCTTTATCTGGTATTAGAGTTGCTACCCCTGCTTTTTTTACATCAGGTAAAGCACAATATGTTCTGCTCCAACCTTTTACCTTTACCCTGTGGATATCCCCCTGTTTCAAATGTGTTTCTTGTAAACAACATATTGCTGGATTATGTTTTTAATCCCTTCTGCTATCCATCTCCATTTTATGGGAGAGTTCATCCCATTCACATTCACAGTTGAGATTACTATCTATGTCTTTCCCTCCATCTTCTTTCCCACTGTTTGTGGTTTTAGTTCTCCCTTCTCCTTTCCCCTCTACAATAGAGTTTTAATTTTTGATCACCACCTCCTACAGTCTCCCCTTCCTTCTTTCAGCCCCCCTCCCTTTAACTCCCATTTACTCTTACTACTTCTTCCCTCCCTTTTAGCCTCCCTTTCCTTTTCTTTCCCCCTTCCACTCCTACTGCCTTTAGAGTTAGTTAGATTTATATACTTGATTAAGTTTGTTGTTTCCTCCTTGAATCAAATCAGATGTGCGTAAATCTCAAAGAATACTCATCTCCCTCCCCTCTTTCTCTTTATGTAATACAATTTTGTGCCTCTTCCTTTGATATAATTCATGATTTTATGCCTCCTCCTTTTTACATCTCCTGTTACAATCCCTTTGTACCCTTAAATCTCATTTTTACCATCACATCCTTTACTTTATACACACTCCCTCTGTCTATGTATATCCCTTTTATATTTCATAATAAACATACAATTCTCAAGATTAACAAGCATCATTTTCCCTTATAGGGAAGTAGACAGTGTGTCCATACTGAGTAGCAAGTTTTTCTTTTTATCTTTTTATGCCTCTTTTGGGACCTGCATTTGAAGATCAAATTTTCTATTGAGTTCTGGCCTTTTTATAAGGAAGGTCTTCAAATCCCTTATTTCATTGAAAGTCTGTCTCCTTGACTGAAATATTGCCCTGAACTTTGCTGGGTAATTGCTCCTTTTCTGTAGTCCCAACTAATTTTCCTTATGGAATATCATATTCCAATTCCTTTGATCTTTTAATGTAGAAGTTGTAAGGTCCTGTGTGATCCTGACTGCAGCTCCTTGATATTTGAATAGTTTGTTTTTTTTTTTCTGTCTGCCTGTAGTATTTTCTCCTTCACTTGATAGTTCTGGAATTTGGCATTGATAATCCTTGGTATTTTTCGTTTGGGATCACTTTCAGGAAGTGAAAGGTGAATTCCTTCCATGACCATTTTGCCCTCTGAATCTAGAAATTCTAGGCAATTTTCCTCAAGGATTTCTTGGATGATATTGTGCAGGCTCTTTTCTTCATCATGGCTTTCTGGTATGCCAATAATCTTTAGATTTTTTTTCCTGGATCTATTTTCCAGGTAAGTTCTTTTTCCAGTTAGATATTTTAAAATTTCTTCTTTTTTTTATTCTTTAGGTTTTGTTTGACTGATTCATTATGTCTCTTGGAGTCATTAGCTTCTACTTGCCCAGTTCTAACTTTTATCAAATTATTTTCTTGAGTTACCTTTTGCATCTCCTTTTCCATCTGTCCAATTATTCCTTTCAAGGAACTTTTTTCTCAAGTTAGTTTTTGTATTTCCTTTTCCATTTGTCCAATTTTCCTTTTTAAGGAGCTATTCTCTTCAGTGAATTCTTTTTTCTTACTTTAAAAATCATTGGAAAATTTTTTTTCTGTCTCTCTAATTTGGCTTTTAACATCCTTGTTATGCTCTTCCAAGAGTTTTCTTTGTGCTTGCAAGTAGTTCATAGTCCCTTCTGACCTTTCAGACAAGAGTAGAGCCTTAATGCTGACCTCTTTGGTATTCATGTTTTGATCCTTGTCCCTATGGAGAGATTCTATGGTCTTTTCTTTCCTGCTTTGCTTCTTATTCATGATGATGAGGCTTTGTGTGTGGTGGCCTCTGATTTTTTCAACTAGAAGCTAAAGAACCTGATGCTAAGCTCGTTGGTGTGAGAAAGCAGAGGCCAGGTCAATTCTTTTTGGTTTTCCCCTGATTTGCCCTGGAGCTAGCTTGTTAAATGTGGAGAAGAGGTGGTCTGGCCCCAAGAGGTCTCCTCAGCTGAGACAGAGCAAAGGCAAACTCAGTATTTGGTGATCATGGCTGCCTTAGTGTCTTCCCATTTCCTTTGGGGTGCTGAGGCACACCTGGGCTCCTGGTGTTGGTAGTTGTGATGTTCCATCCCCCTGGGCTCTGGATCTCCTCCTGGTTTGCTGAGGTGTGGTTGCCTGGGACAGCTCAAGCCCTACAGTGGTCCCCTTCTACCACAGCAAAAGAAATTCTCCATAGCAATTTTCCTAGCCTCATGCGCTACAGAACTGTTTGCCTTTTCTGCTGATCACACTGATTCAGGATTTTTCCAGGGGAAATAGTTTTATGGTTCTTTCAAGATCAACAAGGGGAGGGAGAGAGAGAATTTACCCATCATTCCACCATTTTGACTCCCGGAAAGCCAAGCAGGTGACTTACAGAGATTTAATCTGAGGGCTGATAGTCTCAGGAGCATCTGCTGCAGATACCTGGGGCTTCTTGGTTCTCATTCACTCGGTTCTGTTGGACTCCCATTCTAGGCTGATATGCCCGAGATCCTGCAGTGCAGCTTCTGCCTCTGACCACCCAGAGCTTCCTGCTTCTGCCCTGCTGTGGGGGTGTGTGTGCCTCCACTCCCACAGAAGAGAACCTACCCATTTACCTTTCAGTCTGTCCTGGGCTGTGCATCTGCCATAGTCTGTCTACTATTAGATTCTGCCCCTCCAAAATTTGGTCAGATTCTTTTTTTAGAGATATCTGAAGTAGCTTGTCTAAGAGCTTAGGTGAGTAGCTGCTCTCACTCTGCCATTTTGACTCCCAAAGAATATTGTTTTTAAATGCTGAGAACAAAATAGGATTTTATAAGAAGCTGTGTATATTGAAATGCAATTATCTATATCTACATCTATCTATCTATATTTCTATATCTGTCTACCTATAGATAGATACATACATACATAGATATTTAAATAAGTTCACAGATCCTAGGTTAAGATTAACTGCTTGAAGTAATGGAATTAATCAGTGCTTGGAAGTGTTAAAAGATAAAGAAGAAGGCTGACTCCAGTCCTAGGCTAATCCAAGGGAACGTGACTAATCTACCAGTAGAGTTTATACTATAATCAATCATCAAGTGTTGATTGAGTGTTCACAGGGAAAAGCAGCCCTAAACTTCTTCTCAATGATAAACCTTGCTTAAAAGAACAATAATAACAAATTGACATCACCTGGGCCCTAAGAGGCTGAGAGTCTATGAGGCTAGAAAAAATAACGTTATCTATTGAAATGAGTACAAAATTACAAAAATGCATGAAACAGGAAAGGGGAGTTAGAAATTATTTTGGCAGATTCCAGAAGTTGTCAAATAAATCTGGAAGGGCCTCTGGCAACAAGTCATTATTGGGTTTCCTCACTGTATGTTTCCTTTTGAGACAGCAGTAACATCTTTTAATTTAAAAAAAAAGTGTGATCTTCATAGCCTCACAAACTTTCTGTGCTCTCTTACTTCCAGCTCTCCTCTTGCCAACAACCCATCCAGAGCACTGGATGGAGGGGCCAACTTAAGCAACCATTCAGAGCCTGAGATGAAAGTGTAAGGAGGAAATAGTCCCATGGCTTACACTCTTGCAGTGTTAAACACTTGGTACAGTACTTTCCTCCAGGTCTATCTCACTTCTTTGTTCCACAGTGCATAATTAAGGGAATCAGGAAAGGGGTGACAATATTCTTCAACACATGAATCATAAAATTAAGCCAAAGTGTGGAAACAGTTCTGAGATAGATGAGAACAACAGGCCCATAAAACAAGAGAATGGATTTCAGGGGACCACTGCAGGTAAAGAACATATCTCATCTTCTGAGGAGTGGATTTTCAACCTGGAGAATACAATGCAAATGTTTGAAGTGATAATGAGCAGGAAACATGGAAAAGCCACAATGTAAACATTGGTGAAACTCACTATCTGGGCTAGAGAGGTGTCTGCACAAACTAGGGGAAACATTGCAGGGATATCATAAAAGAAATAATTTACCTCATTTGAACCACAGTAGAGTCACTTAAACATGAGAAATGTAAGCATAGCTGCATGCAGACAGTTACCCAACCAAGTACCCATGGTCAGGACAGTACATACCCTTTGGTTTATAATGACTGTATATGTCACTGGGTGATAAATGCCTGCAGAGCAGGCATAAGCCATCACAGTATAAAGGAAACACTCAGTGCAACCCAGAAAATGGTAGAAGAATAGTTGAGATGCACAGCCCTGGAAATAGATAGTGTGACTCTATCGCATGAAGTGGAACAACATTTTAGGAGAACTTCCTGAAGGAAAAAAATGTGTCAAACACAGATAGATTTTCCAGGAAGAAATAAATGGGGGTATAAGGTTGGGAAGAAGAAATTATAGCTGTGAGAATGAGCAGATTATCCAACAGGGTGAGGTGGTAGAATGTCAGAAATAGAAGGAAGAGTTCACTTTCCAGCCCCTTGGTGTGGGGTATTACCATGAGAATGAACTTAATCACTAGTGTGTGATTCTTCAATTCCCAAGAAGGATCTACCCCAAGGAAAATGAAACAAAACAAAAAAATAACCCAATGAAATGTTACAAGTAACAGAGTAGGAGAATCACAGAAGTTTTGAACTAGAAGCTAACTCAGAGCTCATCTGGTCCAACCCATATCTAAATGGCTAACCCATGTACCATGTCACTGATGCCACTCCTGACCATCCCATCCCTGCTTATAGATCTTCAACAACTGGGAAGCTACTACTTTCCAGGATAACCCATTCCACTTACTTGAACTATGAGGGAAAAATATCATAGACCATCAAAATATATTTCTATGTGCTCTTAACTTTTGCTCTTAGCTCTACCTTTTGAGACCAGGCAGGATAAATCATAATAGGCAGATACACCTCTCCTTTGATCATACAATCTTGGAATAACTGAAAATTTATAGATCCCTAAAAATATCTCCAAAAACAGCTGCACAAAACCCCTGAAGCTTGGAACAGCGCATTCTCCACTCTGGAAGCAGTCTACCCTAACAAAGAGCTAAAAAAAATGTTAAATAATTGACTGGGAAAGTAAGTAAATAGCATTAAAAAAATCAGACTATGAAATCTTACTTTGATGACAAGAAAGATCAAAGCATACAACCAGAAGAAGACAAAAAAGTCAAACCTCCTACATCCAAAGATTCCAAGAAAAATATGAATTGGTCTCAGGCCATGGAAGAGCTCCAAAAGGATTTTGAAAATCAAGTAAGAGAAGTAAAGAAAAAATAGGATAGAAAAAATGAGAGTGATGCAAAAAAATTATGAAAAACAATTTTCCAACTCACTAAAGGAGACCCCAAAAATGCTAAGGAATGTAACGCCTTAGAAAAGACTAACCCAAATGGTAAAAGAGGAGCAGAATATCAATGAGAAGAAGAATACATTAAAAAGCTGATTTGGCCAAATGGAAAAGAAGGTCCAAAAATTCACTGAAGAAAATAATTCCTTAAAAATTAGAATGGAACAAATGAAAAGCAATGACTCTATGAAAAATCAAGAAATTATACACCAAAAACAAAAGAATGAAAAATAGAAGACAATGTGAAATATCTCATTGGAAAAACAACTGACTTAGAAAATAGATCCAAAAGGTAATTTAAAAATTATTGGACTACCTGAAAGCCATGATCATAAAAAAGCCTAGACATCATCTTTCAAGAAATTATCAAGGAAAACTGCTCTGATGTTCTAGGACCAGAGGGTAAAATAGAAATTGAAAGAATCCACTGATCACCTCCTGAAAGAGATACCAAAACAAAAACTCCTAACAATATTGTAGTCAAATTCCAGAATGCTCAGGTCAAGGAGAAAATATTACAAGCAGCCAGAAAGAAACAGTTCAAGTATTGTGGAAATACAATCAGGATAACAAAAGAGGTAGCAGGTTGTACATTAAGGGACTGAAGGACTTGGAATACGATATTACCAAGGTCAAAGGAGCTAGAATTGAAACCAAGCAAAAATGAGTATAATACTTCAGGAAAAGAAATGGTCATTCAATGAAATAAAGGACGTTAAAGCACTCAATGAAAAGACCATACTTGAATAGAAAATTTAACTTTAAAATACAAGTTTCAAAAGGGTGCAAGAAAAAATAAACAGGAATGAGAAGCCATCAGGGACTTATTGAAGTTGAAGTGCTTATATTCAGTATGATATCTTAAAAAATAAAATTAGTGGATGAGAGGGTAATGTACTGGGAGAAGGAAAAAGGGAGAGATAGAATGGGGTAAATTATCTTGAAAGAAAAGACAGAGCATTACAAAATGTAAAATAGATACTTTTGATCATATAAAATTTAAAAGATTTTGAACAAACAAAACTAGTGCAGGCAAAATTAAAAGAAAAGCAGTTAACTGGGAGAAATGATTTTGCAACAATATTCTCTGATAAAGGCCTCATTTCTCAAATACACAAGTCATTACCCAATTGACAAATGATCAAAGGATACAAACAGACAGCTTTCAGACAAAGAAATCAAAGTTATCTACAGGTATAGGAAAAAATTATCTAAATTACTATTTAATTAGACAAATCTAATTTAAAACAACTGTGAGATACTATGTCAGAGATATCAGATTTTCTAATATGACAAAATGATGGATGTTGAAGGAGATATAGGAAAACTGGGACACAAATGAACTGTTGGTGGAACTGTTAACTGATCCAACCATTCTGGAAAACAATACAGAACTATGCCCAAAGGACTATAAAACTGTACATGCCCTTTGTTTCAACAATACTACTTCTACATCTATATCCCAAGTACATAAAAATGGGGAAGGGAAGAACCTATTTGTATATAGATATTTATAGAGGCTCTTGTGGTGGTGGCTAAGAACTGGAAATCAAAGATATGTATAACAATTAGGGGCTGTCTAAACAAGCTGTTCTATAGGATTTTGATGGAATATTATTGTGCTGTAAGAAATGACAGGCGGGATGATTTTGGAAAAACCTGGAAAGACTGATGCAAAGTGAAGTGAACAGAACCAGGAGAATGTTGTACACAGTAACAACATTATTGTGTGATGAAAATCTGTGAATTATTTAGCTTTCCTCAGCAATACAATCATCCAAGACAATAACAAAGGACTAAAACATGAATGACTAAAAGGGCTAAAGTATGAAGCACACTATCTGCCTCTAGAGAAAGAACTTAGGTTGTTTGAATACAGACTGAAACATGCCATTTTTTTCACTTTCTTTCATTCTTGTTCTTTTTCTTCTTGGACAAAAATGATTCATATATTTTACATTATTGCACCTGTATAACCTTTCTCTGATTGCTTACTGTCTCAGACAGGGAGGAGGACTAAGATAGAAGGGAGGGATAGAATTTGAAATTCTAAACTTAAAAAATGTGGCAACAAATTGCTTTAACATGTGATTAGTGAAAAAATAAAATATATTGATTTTTCTAAAAATCAGCACAATTTTTTTCATCTGAGACTCCTATGCCATGAAGGTCTATGGTATCCTGTGGAGAATATTGTCTCCTTTTGGATTATTTTCCATAAAACCAGAAACCTAGGAAAAACCTATCACTGGCATCAACACTTTAATCACTAGTATACAAAGAAATTATGTGTAGAGTTGACTATGCTATCAATCAATTAACATTTATTGACATCTATTGAGTCAGGAAACATGCTATGTGCTCATGACACAAAAAAAGGAAAAAGACTGTAATTACCCTCAAGGAACTCATACTATAATGAGGAAGATAATGAGCAAATCAATAAGTATGAAAAAGCTATAAACAGAATAAATAGTACATAATTAAAAGAGAGGGGGCACTAGAATGAAGAAGGACTGATAAAACTTCCTGGAGAAGATGGGACTGTATTTGGGACTTAAATGAAGCCAATAGGCAAAGATGAGGAAGGAAAGAGTTCTGAGGACAGCTTTCTCACCTGGGTAAAGAGGGAGTATGGTCAGGCCCCAACTCCAGCCTCAGTCCCAGGGTAGCAGCAGTCACTGAAGGAGTGGCAGCTGCTTCTTCAGCTCACTGTCTACAGATTGTAGGGGAATCCAGTGACTGATCTGAGTTGCAGTCCTGGGGGAGAAGGAGGGTTTGTGTGGAGGAGTTGGTGGCAGCTATGTGGAGAGGGAATCCTACTCACAGTTCCAGGACTCATGGATCAGAGCACAGACCAGAAGAGGATTAAACATCTCTCCCTTTATTGCAGCACTTCAGAGGAATTGAGAACTTACAGGTCCCTAAAGATATTTCTGAAAACAACTATACAAAACCTCTGAAACTGGGGGCAATATATCCTACACTTAACAAAAAACTCAAAAGTCAAGTAATTGGATGGAAAACGTCCAAAAAGGGAAAAAATAAGACTATAGAAGATTACTTCCTTGGTGAAAAGGTATTTTTTTCCATTCCTTTGGATGAGGAAGATCAAAGCATACAACTGGAGGAAGTTCAAAGAATGCAATGGAGGAAGACAACAAGGCCAAGGCTCCCACATGCAAGGACTCCAAAAGAATATGAAATGGTGTTAAACCATGAAGGAAGTAAAAAAGGATTTTGAACATCAAGTAAGAGAGGTAGAGGAAAAATTGGGAAGAGAAATGAGAGCAATGCAAGAAAATCATGAAAAACAAATCAGCAGCTTACTAAAGGAGATTCTCAAAAGGCTGAAGGAAATAAAACCTTTAAAAATAGATTAACCCAAATGGCCAAAGAGGTCCAAAAAAACCAATGAGGAGAAGAATACTTCAAAAATCAGAATTGGTAAAATGGAAAAGGAAGTTCAAAAGCTCACTGAAGAAAATAATTCCTTAAAAATTAGAGTGGAGCAAATGGAAGCTAATGACTTTATGAGAAATCAAGAAATTATAAAATAAAACTAAAAGAATGAAAAAATAGAAGACAATGTGAAATATGTCATTGAAAAAAAAATAGCTGACCTGGAAAATAGGTCCAGGAGAGATAATTTTAAAAAATATTGCTATACTTGAAAATCATGATCAGAAAAGGAGCCTAGACTTCATCTTTCAAGAAATTATCAAGAAAACCTGCCCTGATATTCTAGAACCAGAGGGCAAAATAAAAATGGTTATAATCCACTGATCTGTTCCTGAAAGAGACCCCAAAAGGAAAACTCCTAGGAATACTGCAACCAAATTCCAGAGTTCTCAGATCAAGGAGAAAATATTGCAAGTAGCCAGAAAGAAACAATTCAAGTATTGTGGAAATATAATCAGGGTAACACAGGATTTAGCAGTTTCGACACTAAAGGATCAAAAATCCTGGAATTTGATATTGCAGTGGTCAAAGGAGCTAGGATTATAAGCAAGAACCATCTACCAGCAAAAATGAGTATAATACTTTGGGGGGAAAAAATGGAGTTTCAATGAAATAGAGGACTTCCAAACATTCTTGTTGAAAAGACCAGAGCTGAATAGAAAATTTGACTTTCACATACAAGAATGAAGAGAAACATGAAAAAGTAAATAGGAAAGAGAAGTCATAAGGAACTCATTAAAGTTGAATTGTTTACATTTCTACATGAAAAGATGGTATTTGTAACTCATGAGAACTTTCTCAGCAGTAGGGCAGTTAGAAGAAATACATATATGTATGTGTGTATGTGAATGTGTATGAATGTATATTATAGTATGTGTAGGTGTGTATAAGTGTGTGTTTGTGTGTATATGTATATGTATTGACAGAGGACAAGGGGCGAGCTGCATATGAAGGGAAATGTAATGTTAATAAGACTTAAAGATCTTCCCCACTTATTAATGGACCTGCGCATTAAGGGAAGCTTGATTATGGGAGGCCCACATCTTTTGTTAATTTCTAATGTTCTGGTCCTCAAGAGTTGTGATGCTCTCTGGCTCTGAAAATACTCTGAGTTGAGGTTTGACTTTGGGGCTTACTCGTTGGAATTGTTTATTTGGCCCGACAAGACTCTGTGCAGCCACAAATGAGTCTCCCAGCTTTGAAAACCCAGATGTTAGTGCTTCTCGCTTTGGTAACTATGTATGTATGAGCAGACAGTTGGATCTGTCTGTTCATCTGTAATATATGTATCGCTCATGGCCAGACAGTTGGAAGCCCTCTCTGTTAATTATTATTTCTTTGTACTTTTTCTTAAGTTCAGGATGCTGACTTTTTCCCCTGAAGTGATTGTTGACCCTTCAAGAGTTGCTTTCCTTTTAGAAAAGCAGATCTAAGAACCTGTACAGGAGACCCTCCAGTGTATGTCAGGGTCCTTGGTGACACAGGAAAATACCTAAAAATAAAATTAACTGTTGAGAGGAATGCATTGGGAGAGAGAGAAAGGGATCATCTCACATAAAAGATACCAAAAAGAACTTTTACAATTGAGGGGAAGAGGGGAGAATTGACATGGAATAAGTAAACTTTACTCTCATCAGATCTGGAATAAGAAAGGAATAACATATTCTCAGTTGGGTTTGGAAATCTATCTTATCCTGCAGGAAGAAAGGAAAGAAGGGAATAGGAGAGGGAAGGTAATAAAAGAGTCAGCAGATTGGGGGAAGGGGTAATAAGAAGCAAATGCTATTGTTGGGGGACACATCAAGAGAGAGAATGGAATAAATGGAGGACAAGACAAGATAGAGGAAAACCTGGTTAGTCTTTCACAACATGACCATTATGGAAGTGTTTTGTATGGCTACATGTATGACCTTCATAGACTTGCTTGCTTTCTCAATGAGGGTAAGTGGGCAGGTAGGAAAAGATAGAAGGTGGAAATGTTATTATGGGATTAATTTAATCCTTAAATTAAATTTGCATCTCCTATCCTTAAGAGCATTATTTTTTTATAGACCATGCTTTCTTTTAATGTTATGGATTGTTCCTTCTACTCTTCCAGATTCCCTTTACTTTTATATAAACAGTTATCTTCTCTTTGGTTTCTTCAGTGAGACTTGCCATTGTAGATTCAATTTTTTTTTCTATTCTTTCAACTATTTCTGTTCTTCAGGTCACAAATTCAGCTTTAATAATCCTTATTTCTATTTTAAACAATTGTGGAATATCTTGCTATGCTTCTCTGCTCTCTTTAGAATCTATAGGGTCTTCTGCAACAGTAGTTATTGATTCATTTTCATGTATCTTACAATATTTACTTGTAGGTGCCTGACCTCTTTTGACCTGATCTTTTTTTTATGCTCAGTCATTAATTGTGTTTTCTTCTTCCTTAGATTTTTGTTAATTTGGAAGGTTTGCCTTATTTTCCCCTATTGATCACTTTCTCACTCCTTCCTCTTTGACGGTAGTTTCCCTACATGTTGAGTCTCATCAAAATGTTGCAACCTTCTCACTCACTATTCAATTCATGTTGAACAATCTTTGTCTCTGCTTACAGTGACTTCCCAGAAGTGAAAAATAGACCCAGATAAATCTTGAACTCTTTCCCTCAGACTTGAAGGTATACCATACAACCACATGCACCAGTCCCCTTTCCCTCTTGTTCAGATGCAGGTTGTATTAAATAGATTCTAGGATCCCTTACAACTCTAAAATTCTGGGATTCTTAGCTTTTGTGATATTAATTTGTTAAAGTTAACATATAGCCTTGATTTTTATTATTAATTGGTAAATTTTTCTAATTTCAATTTTGTGTCTTCTACTAGTCAAAGCCTATTTTATGCCAATTTGTTCAACTGTGCTGAGGGAATGATATTCTATTGCAGTGCTTAAGTTCTGTTTTATTTAGACTTTTCTATTGTACAACAACAAGCATGAAAATAAATACAAAACCAGTATTGGGTTACCAGAGTCTTATTATTCTTCCTTGTCAAGGAGCCTACGTAGGTAATGCTCTTCCATGTTCCACAGAGAAGCTAGAGAATTACTTCTCAGGTAGGACCTCAAGTCCAATTGTTTGCAAGTAACTTGAGAACAACCTTTCAGAAAGTAAAGAATGAGCCTCCAAAAAAGTCCTCAAGGCTCCCCAGAGATAAGACATTTATGGGTGGGAGCTGGCTTTAAATTCATGAAGAAAGTACTTTAAAATAAGCAAAACAGGATACATAAGTACTCATTGTACATTACATTGTCAAGTCATAAAAATTAGCAAAGACATGGCTTTCCTCTCTGCATCAGTCTATATGAGTATGGAAGGATGGAGAAGTAAATACAGAGTACTCCCATGTGTGCCCTTAAGAACAGTATCTCAATTGTTTACTCTTCTTTTTCATCTAAGTGAGGAAGTTCAGGGACCTCGAGAGTAACCTCATCCCAGAGGACCTTTTTCCCAATTTAAGTTCTCTTTCATCCACTTATTTTTGTTATATCAATTATTCTCTTCTTGCATATATATTAGCCACATTTTCCCACTCTGAAATAAATGCTGTCTAAACTCTTTGAATTGTATCTTGTGACCAATATCTCCAACCAATTGAAAACTAATGAAAAATGGGGGGGAAAAACCCAGCTGTTTTTGACCACCAGGAAGAGTCACAGACTGTGGGGTGAGTCTTCTCTTCATATTACTTTTTTATTATGTTCTGCACACCTCACATAGTTGCTAATTTTCTCTGCATTCTTTAATTTATAGTCCACTATTCAAAAAAGGCCAAATTTCATAGACCAGGAAGTTACTTCACTACCAAAAAAGAGTAAATCAATAAAATCAGAATTTGGAGGAAATAGCTGTGCTCTAAGTGTGAGGCTGAAGAGATCCTCCATGATTAATTTAGGATTGCCAAGAATGGGTATGCCTTATCATCATAAGAAAAGTACAGAACCTTTGGCAAACTAACAGACATGACTGTTTCTCCTCAGACTGTTAGCTTTGCAGTCCTGTGAGTCCATTCTCCTATTTTCCTTCCTATTTATTATTTGGAATTACATCAAGGCAAAATGAAATGATCATTGAAATAAAGGTCAAAAGGTGGATGTTAGTCCTACTGATTCAAATTCCTAAAAGTAGTTAACATCTCTGAGCCTTAGTTTCTTTATGGGTGAAATGGAGATAATGCCCATAATGCATAGTTCACAGGACAATTGTGCGAATTCTATGAAATAAAGGATACAAAACTATTCTGTAAACTTCACACCACAAAAATGTAATAGTCTAATCCTATGAAATATCAATGTTTCACTCCCTTCCCCGTTCTTAGAGAAAGTTTCTGTTGTATAAACACTGATCTAACAGTATAAATCCTGATGACAATGAAAAACAAACTGATCAGTGATTCTGATATTCATTACACCAGAGAACTATTTTCTTTGTCTTTAATCTTTAATAGTTTAAAATATGATTTTTGTAACTATAAGCTCAGAAATCTCCCAGGCATCTGCTGCCTCTTCAAATAGTAATATTTTATCTTAGGGTCTAGTCTGACTGACTCTGCATTCCTTGATTTTCCTTCAAAAAAGAGAGCTTAAACATTATTCTCTTTTGTCTGAGGACCTTTTCTCTTCCCTGAGTTTGATCAATTTTGAGGTGAAACCTTTAGGTCAATATGGCATTTTAATATTTATCATGCCACAAACAGTCCTGAATAGAAACAGAAGGAATAAGGCATCAGGAGACATAGTTTTATTTCTGACTCTGCCACTAATTTTCTGGAGTTCCTCAAATAAGCCAGTTCCTTTTCTCTGTGGGGCCAGTTACCTATTTGCAGGAATCATAATACTCAACTAGATGATTTCTGAGGTCCCTAAGAGTTAAGATTCTCTAATTTTGTAACTTTCCCATGATTGAAGAGAAGGGAGAAATAAAAGAATAAAATGTGACTTATTCAAATAACAATGACAGGGCTAATTTAGACTCTATGGTAGATGTAGTAATGAAAGAAATGTTAGCTAATGTCTAGCTCACCCTAGACATTAGTGGAGGAACTCTGCATTGCAACTGCATTGATATTTGACATCTCCATAGTTTCCGAATAGAGCCAGGATTAGGATATGACAAGATGGGTATATGTGTAAACAATTGAGTGCTCTCTTGATGATGACCAGCATGGAAGCACTATTCTGTAGGCTTTATGGGGAACCTCCATCAACAAGATTTAATCACAGAGAAAACATTTTATCCTGAAAGAATCTTAGAAAAGGAAAAGGACAAGGATAATGAAGAAGAGTATTTTGTAGGAGATTATGAGAAAGATGAAAATGAGTCTTCCTGACTCCAGGCCCAGCATTCTATCCACTATCCCACCTGAGGCTGCTGATCTTGCACAGCCCTCCTTCACTCAAATCAAAGTTAACTGCGTCATGTCACCATTTCCCTGATGTCATGGTCCTCTTTGGAAATGAAGGACAAACACAACCTGTGAGTAGAATGAGCTGCCCAGATCAGGACACAGCTAGTTGTCCTCTCCCTTTCCTTCTCCCTTTCCCTTTCACTCTCCTTCTCCCCTTCCTCTTATTCTCCTCTCTAAAGGAAGATAAATTTTGATGACCAGAATCTGCCCGGTTAATTTCAGATTTATTGACTAGATTTCTTCCTTCCTTACTTTCTTCTTTTTTTCTCTTTTTCTTTCTTCCTTTCTTCTTGTACAAAACCTTAAAATCCCATTCACTCTGAAGCTCATAGATTGGATCACAATAGGTCCCTACCCAAGCTTTACTTAATGCCTATATTTTGGACCCTCCTGGCTCAGAACAAATGTCAATAGTAACTTTTCTCTTGGAAAAAGCAACCCTGAGGGTCTTCCCCTCCCAGTTTGATGAGAAAGATGTCACTTCTTAGAGGGAGGTCTGTAGAGAGTGAACCCTGTGGAGTAAATCTCACGATGAAGTATGTTCAATACTAGATTTTGGTTTCTTTGTTTTGGTACTCTGTCCTATAGAGTATGTTATAAATAAGATTTGAATCACTTTGTTGATTCAACTATGGAGGCACCTGACCATCTAAAAAGATGCAATTCTTTCTCCAATAACCATTTATGTCTTGGTTCATGGCAGTGGGAAGCCATTCCTATCAACATAATACTCTTTGCATTAATTCTCCTTACTCTCTTCATACAGACATCAACCCTAACTCAGATCCTCTTTACCTTTTTCTTATACTATTGTAATAGTCTCCTAGCTATTCTCAAATCATATTTCCCAAATCTGCCAAAGTGATTTCCTAAAACAATAGTCTTATCTTATGTCCCTCTGGCATTTAAAGTTTTTCACTACTTGGTTCAAATAAACTTTTGTAGCCATATTACATATTTTCTTCTTCATATGTTTTGCAGTCCATCCATAGTGGGCTTGGGATGGATAATGGTGCACAGCACTCCATTTCTCATCTCCTACCTTTTAAAGAAACTGTCTTACATTCATGGAATTAACTCCCTTTTTAAAATCACTGCTTTATAGAACCCCCAGTTTCCATACAAACTCAACTAAAGTGCTATTTTTTAAATGAAATCTTTCCTGACCCTCACAACTGCCAATTCCTTGTCCAGTGAATCACCTTGGATCTATTTTGTATATAAATTCAACTGGCATAAAGGGTCCAATCCTTGGAGTATACACAGATATACCCTGCATTGTTTCATTAAACCACTTGGAAACTTAAGGTTCAACAGAGCCTTTCAAATCTTCCTCCTTTCTATCTATGAGATGTGAGGACTATTTCATTCTGGCCTTGAGACTTAGGCAGAGTCAGTTGCCCCCTCTCACACCCAGATTCCATGTGACCGTAATCACATACACTCATCAGTCTCCGTGTCTTGATATTAGGTAAAGGAGCACCTAAGAATAACTTGAGAATTTTGAAAGGTTTAGAGGCCCCAGGTAGCCTGTGAGATAGCAATTGCAATGTTCTAGGAGTGGTAGTGGGTCAGAGTAGGAAAATTTTCTATAGCAGGAGTTGAATAGACTCATCAAAGACAGAGAGAACTGGAAAGACAGTCATCTAAAGATGGATGCAGCTTCAAATAACATGACTTCCAGTGGCATAAAGTACCAGCTATGGATTCAAGATAAGGGAAGACCACTGCATACAACTGAATTTCCTAGACAGAAGAGAGCTGTACCCAAGGGAAGCTCCATCAGAATTCTTTCAAATTCTTTCTCACAACAATTGTATATTAAGTTTGTACCAACTCTCCCTGATGATTCCAAATGTATTTGTAGAAGAAGATATCCTAGCTCAAGTGTAGTTATTTGAGTCTCCTGCTTGATTCTTAATGAGAAGTATGGTCTGATGGAGTTACTCCTGCAATCCAAAGGATAATACCACTGAATTAATGCTAGGTTCTCTTCCACCCCTAGGTACTCTGTGACCACTAGTCTGGGAACATTAGTACAAGTGGTGGAATTTTGGGGGAATTTATTGGTAATGGAAAGTGCATTGGATTTGGACTCAGAAGACTAATGTTTAACTTCTGTACCTCTTATACAGTGCAATTGCATATGGTTAAGAGGTGAAACAAACTATATAGGTTAATCAAATCATTTTATATAAGGAGAAACTGAGAGTCAGAAAAGCTAAGTAACTCCCTCAGCAAGTATTGTTAAATAATACACTTAACAAGTATTACAGGATGTGAACACAGATCCTTCAGTGTCAAATCCATTACCTTTACAATGCCCTTCACTTCTTCCTTTTAACATTCTATTCTGAATTTCCTAACTTGTAAATGAAGCTGTTGGATTAAATTATACCTGAGGCTAGCGACTTCTCGCTCTGACATTGTGTAATTTACATGGTGGTGGATCTTTTTTGACTGATATTTTCTTCTTCTACTTTAGGTAAGCACCTACAATCTAAATGGAAAGGAAAAATCAGAGCTTTGTGGACACATTCATCCTCATGGGGATTCCACATCCACCAGAACTGGACACCACCCTATTTGGAATATTCTTAGTGATCTATGCACTTACTCTGGTGGGAAATCTCCTCATCTTGACAGTGATCAAGATAGATAACCATCTCCACACCCCCATGTACTACTTCCTGGCCAACCTCTCCTTCATTGATACATGTTTTTCTACTGTCACCGTACCCAAGATTCTCATGGGTCTCTTATCTCCAGAAGGTGGGGCCATCTCTTTTCAAAGTTGTGTAGCTCAGCTTTTTTTTTTTCACCTTCTGGGGGGCTCTGAGTGTTTACTTTATACAGTCATGTCCTTTGACCGCTTCCTGGCTATAACTCACCCTCTGCACTATGCTACCATGATGAGTGGGAAAACTTGTGCCCTTCTAGCAGGAGGCACGTGGCTCACTGGTGCCCTTCTCTCTACTATCCAGACTACCCTGACTTTCCATCTTTCCTATTGTGGACCCAATCAGATAGAGCATTATCTTTGTGATGCACCCCCCATTCTCAAATTAGCCTGTGCAGATACCTCAGACAATGAGACAGTAATTTTTCTTAACATTGGGGTACTTACTATTACCTGTTTCTTCCTGATTTTTCTTTCCTATATGTCCATTGTCCGTGCGATCCTGAAGATCCGCACAGCACAAGGCAGATACAAAGCCTTCCAAACCTGTGTCTCCCACTGCATTGTGGCTCTCTGTTTCTTTTTACCATGTCTTTTCATTTACCTGAGACCAGGCACTAAAGATGCTGTGGATGTAATTGTTGCTATTTTCTTCACTGTGCTCACACCCATGTTGAACCCCCTGGTGTACACACTGAGGAACAAGGAGGTGAAGACAGCTCTGTTCAAGTTACAAAGCAGAGTTTTTGCTAAAAGGAAATAGATGATTGGGAGTGAGTGGGTTGGTCATGCCTATATTTTCTGATGTTTGTGTGCATATATATATATATGTAAATATATTTTGCCAAACTTCATTGAGTTTTCTTCCTTAAATCAGAATAATCTCTGCTATTATACTTCTATTGTACTTGAATACTCTGTGGTCCTTTAAAATATTTATGCTTGTAAATTTTATTTGGAAATAATAAAAGAATGGAAATTTCAAAATAAGAAAAGTCAGGGTAAATGAGTATCCCATTCACTGGGTTCCTCATGGATGTCGTACAAAATGTATGATAACAGGATTGACAGACTCATCTGATTATTGAGAAGCAGCAGTGTGGTCATCATGAAAGGACTTAATTTACATGGAGAGAGAAATCTTAAATTAGGATTCCAGTTGTGTCCCATACTGCTTTAGAGATTTGTATCACATTGCCTTACTTTTTTGAGTCTCAGTTTATCATCTCTAAAGTGGTAAAAATAAATATTTATTTTCTCCATTGACATTGGATTTTTGAGGAAGGAGATGTGAACTGTGAAATGAGATGTTTATGCCACGTACTCTATTAATAATAGCAGCTAATATTTGTACAGTGCTTACTATGTGCCAGGTACCATGCTAAATGCTTTACAATTGTTATCTCATTTGATCTTTATGACAGCTTGGGGAGGTAGGTGCTATTATTATCCCCATTTTACCTATGAGGAAACTGAGGCAAGTGGTGGTTAAGTGACTTCCCCAGGGTCACACAGAGAGTAAGTATCTGAGACAGGATTTGAACTCACGTCTTGCTGACTCCAGACGCAGCACTTTATCCACTGTTTCTCCTAGCAGCCCCATGAACATATCAGTTATTGTTATTATTATTTCCCAGGAAAATATAAGGGAGATATGGGAAAGAGTAGAGAATGTGTCTCATGGAGGTAGAAGAAAGATTTCCCTAAACACCCTGTGTGTTTCTTCTCTTAAGAGGAATCACCCTTATGGGGTTGATCACAAAACTTTGGACTTTTGAACACCTTTGGTTAGGAATAAGAACAAGGAATACTACTTGAAATGGAAACTGTATTAAAAGAGATTAGATTTCGCAAAAAAATATACGAGGACAGTTATCTCTGGCAGGGTATCCTGTGGGTGTCTCCTCAACCCTCTGAAGAGCTGATAACATATCTCTAGAGAAAATCATGCTTAACTCTGAACTTTTAGTAAAAAGTCCGTTATAAAATAATTTTGAAAAGGAGGGGACTTTATAATTGACTGCAATATGGAAATGTATTCAAGGGCAGATAACTGGGCAGGAGCAGGAAAAAAAATAATCCCAAAACATTCAATGTATCCTTGCTATGGGAAAGAAGGGGTTCCATTAGTATCTATACGCAGTTTAATTCATAGTAGAGAATTATATTGAATAATGGAAGTGGGCTGATTAGCTTGGAAATAAGCTTGGGCAATACTTTTTTATTTTGCTTTGGTTTTTCCTGTTTCTCCCCCTGAGTTTAGTTTAGGTAAACACTCAGCTCCATAGTTCTGAATTCATCTCCACTGTCTTCACACATTATGTCTTGTGAGAAAGGAGAAGAAAAGGGAAAGCGAATAAACATTTATTAAGTGTCTACTATGTGCCAGTCACTGTGGAAAGTGTTTTTACAAATATTATCTCATTTGATCCTCAAGAAAACCTTACAAAATTTGTTCTATTATTATCCCCATCTTACAGTTGAAGAAACTGAAGTATATATGAGTGACTTGACTAAGGTCATATTTCTAGTCTGTATCTGAAGCTATATTTGAATTTCAGGACTTCCTTATTTCAGACTCATCACTGTCTGACCAGCTACCTCTTGGCATTGGAAAGGACTCTAGATATCATCTGATCCAAACCAACCATGAACAAATTGAATTGCTTTGTCTTATCTCTCTCACTTTATTGGGTGGATTGGAGTTAATGATGTGAATCAGCAAAGACACTACTCTAAATATTTTCATACATCATCTGCTACTGATCCAGATGAACTGAATAGTATTAGGGCCAACTTTCTATCCCAAACCATGACTTCTCCCTCAGTCCTTTGATTATCTGCTATACGTTCTGGACTGTTCTGATGTCAGTTTCCTTATCCTTGCATCATCCTCAATTTGGAGTGAGTTGCCAGCCCTGTGGCACCACTGACAGACCCCACTGAGCAATTAGAAATTAAACTGGTCTCAGGTCTCCTATTCAATTTCTTTTTTGATGCTGAGCTCCTGTGGTGGATTTGTCTCACTGTGGCTCCCAATCTTTCATGAATTTAAGGGTAGGACCCTGATTCCATGTACAGGTCATTAGAGTCTGGGATAGTCCCACACTGGAATATAAGATAAAACAGATCTTGGCAGATTGATTCTTGCCCATATCTTCCTCCTGTTCTCCCATGCCCGTCTTCTACAACTCTTTTTGTTAAATGACATTTAGGTAGGACTGAAGAGAACCCAACAATTAATAGATCCAGAGACTGACCTAGGTCCTGAAGCTTCTTGCACAAATGGAAGCCCATAGAATATGTTCTTGTGATTCCTTAAGTCTAGAAGCTTTCACTGCTTCTTGAAATTAGGCAGAAAGAAAGGAGCAATAGGGATTACCTCAGGCCTCCCTTATCCCTACTTTCCATTTCCCTTTCTCCTTCTCAAGGAGTCCTGAGTTCATTGTGAAAACATCCTCCACAGTGGTTAAAGGGACTCCCAGAAACTGACTTATGGTGAATTGGGCTATGAAGACAATAGCCTTGTATGTTGGAATGCCATTTCTGAGGGAATTGGGATGGTCTTTGTGGGAGAAGAAATACAATGTCACATACACTTAACAAAGAAATGATCCATTGTCTTCATACAGGAAAAGTCTAGGATGATTTTTCCCAACAGGTCAGGCAAGTGTAAGACATTCCCACACTGAGTTACAGTTGTCTGATTTCAGACATTTTTCTAGTCTACTATCATTTCATCCTCCTTACAGTCTCTGTTAGCCACCTCACAGTAGATGAATGGCTCTGGTTGTGAGTCAAGGACAAACACTTAATAAAAGTGGAAGGCTGAAGAAATATATCTTCTCTATGCTTCAGGTCCCAGATATGTTTTTCCTGCTTGTGTCCAAGTTTGCTTATTGAATTAAAATTTAAATGGCCACCACTGGCCTGGGGGATTAATTTGGCTATTAAATATGAGTGAGTGATTAATATCTCTCCAAGAATCAAAAAGTGTGATAGCAGGCTGGACTTGGACTCAGGCAGACCTTGGTTCAAATCTTATCTTAAATCCTTGCTAGCTATAGGACCATGGTCAAGTCACTTAAACTTTCACTGGCCTCTTCTTAGAAATAGGGGCAATAATTTTAGTAGTTCTTACAAAGCTCTTAGTAAAATTTGAAATTCAATGACAGCAATTATTCTTAAGGGAATAGTCATTGCAGGCAAATGCAAAAAGGGCCACTGGGAGATGAAAGAGGGTTTTTAAAAAGGGTGAGAATGAAATTAAGGAGAGATAGAATATTCAAGACTTATTGATGACTAAAAAAAAATTAATCATTCTTTCTCTGTGTTTGCCTCTGTTAATCTGTTTCTGCTTCCATTAAGTCTGTCTTTCACAGCTCAGGAAGGAACCCAATCTGCTGTAGTACCTTCCTTAGGGATGATTTTACCTCTTTGTTCCTCAAACTATAGATCAAAGGGTTCAGCATGGGGGTGACCAAATTATTCAGGATCTGAACAGTGGCATTCAGCCAAGGATTGGGGGTAGGTTGTAGGTAGATGAGGACCACAGGCATATAAAATAGGAGGATGGCTGTGAGGTGAGCACTGCAAGTGGAGAAGGCTCTACGTCTGCCCTCAGCTGAACGTATCCTCAAGATGGAGCAAACAATGCGACTATAAGAAGTAAGGATGAGAAGAAAGCAGCTGAAAGGCATGAGACCTACACTAATGAAACCCACCATCTCCAGGGCTGAGGTATCTGCACAGGCTAACTTCAGCATCACTGGGATGTCACAGAAGAAGTATTCCACCTTATTGGGTCCACAGTAGGGCAACTGGAAGGTGAGAGCAGTGAGGAAGGTGGCCTGAATGCAGCCGAAAAATGAGGTCCCTATGGCCAAGATGGCACATACCTTATGGTTCATGATGACTGTGTACCGAAGAGGGTAACAGATGGCAACAAAGCGGTCATAGGCCATTACAGTATATAGGAAACACTCAGTGCAGCCAAGGAAATGATAGAAAAAGAGTTGGCATACACAGCCCCCATAGGATATGCTATGGCTATTCCCGGAAAGAAAGAATAGCATCTTGGGAGAACTCACTGAAGGGAAAAATATGTCAAAAATAGACAACTTGCACAGAAAGAAATACATGGGGGTGTGAAGACGAGAGGAAGAAATTATGGCCAACAGAATAGTTAGGTTCCCTATTAAGGTAAAGAAGTAGAAAGATAAGAACACAAAGAAGAGTTCAATCTCCATCCCTTCTGTGTAGGGGATTCCTAGAAGGATGAACTCAGTTACCACTGTATGATTCTTCATCTCCAGGAAAGATTCAATACTTAGTGATGGGGCACAGGGCACCAAAGGACAGACATCAGAGATGCAAAATGAAGATCAATAGCCATGAAGAAAATATACCTGTCAAAAGATATACATAAATATACAAATAAAACCACTTTTGGCTTTGAAATAGAGGTTTCCAATAGATTTAACATTTGACTAACATACTACATTATATTGCTTTAAAGGGACCAACTGCTCTCTTATATGACACGTCATTTGAGAGGAAACATGGAACGATGTGTTCTGGACTTAGAGTAAGAACGAACTGGGTGCGAACACTGCTTCAGACACTTATCAGAGGTAGATTCTTAGACAGTCTCAACTTCACTTTCTTCATCTATGAAATAAGGATAATATCCACAAAGTCATTTTGGGAATCAAATGTAAAGTGCTTTGCAAACTCTGGAGTGCTATTTAGTTGTTATTATTCTTATTATATTGCTATAATTAGCTACTGCTATAATTAATTTTCACAACGGCTCTGTGATGGGAGTAGGATGATTATTTTTAGCTTGAATTAACATAGAAGGAAATTGAGGCTCAAAGAAGTTCAAAGATTTTCCCAAATTTATTTACTTGATAAGTGGTGAAAGAGGCATTTGAAACTATATTTTATGACACCAAGTTCTTTCCAATATCCATTGGGTAGATTCACAATGGAGTGAAATCAGTCATCTCTGCAAAATGAGCCTTCCACTGATGGATACTATTGGTTTATTTTTTTTTATAAACTCTGATAGTAGCCATTTTTTCCATCATTCCTTCTATTAAACACATAACAGGTAGAAATGATCAATTTGGGAAACAGCCATGGACAATCCAGACAAATAGTTTGCTTTTGACAGTGATATCAAGGATGGTTTGTGGTAGAGCATGACTGTGTGTAATCTGACATAGCTTTAAAAGCTTAGAGCTACGTTTGATTAAACAATTGGAAAAGATTTAAAACTCCTCAGAAGTGGGAAAAGATCGTAATACATTTAGAAGGGGTGAAAGATATTCTGAATCTGAAGAAATTATTCAAATAGCTAGATCAAGACAAGGCATGCCCTTCCACATAACTGGAGTATGGTATTGTCTTCTAAGGTGAATGTGTCGGTTACTATCGCTTTACCCCATAAATTGAAGGCACTTCAGCCTTTTTTATATTAATTTTTATATTGGATACTTTTTTATTTTTTAAATTAAAATAAAGAATTTTTCTAACATCTTCATTTCCAAATATATCCCCAATTCTTTATGATAAAGAATAAAAATAGAAAAAAAATAAATTTAGTAAAACAAAGCAACATATCAATGAAATCTGATGGAGCTGGAGTGTTCCCTATCCATTGCCCAACACTCTGAAAAAATCGAACCAAGATTCATTCTCATATCTCTTTTTCAAGATCATTCCTGGTCATTTTGCACAGTCTTCTGTCTGAATTTTGTTTTTTCTTGTGATTTCTATTTGCATTGTGTTAGTCTTCATTTATATTGTTTTCCTAGCTGTTTACTTTATTCTTACTTCCCAATCTTCCCTGTATTCTTTGCATGATTATATTCATGTACCATGATCTGTTTAATGGTTCCTCAATCAATGGATGCCTACTTTGTTTCCAATTCTTTGAAATGAGAAGAAGCAATGCTACTGTAGTATATCTAACATGACATTTAAAAAGTTCAAGACACATAATTTCTGGGTAACTAATCATTTTATTAATTATGCTAGCATATAATTAATTAATAACAGGGATAGTAATATTCTCTAATGCCAATGACTGCTCATAGAACCCACTCAACACTTGCATGGCTTTGGAAGAGTGGTTGTTCCTGAGGGTGGTAATCAACTCTGATCGGTTAACAAGTAATGAGAGAAAAGGAACATTACAATGAAAGATGGAGCTATTCTAATGAGGGGCTGGGTGATTTGACTTTGATCATGTCATTTTTCCAAATCACCTCTAGCACTGAGAGATCTGCCCATATCTGTCTGAGGGGAACATAGTGGGTCAGAATTCACCTTAGATTAAACTTT
>JAJHZJ010001062.1:0-67500 GCA_023548195.1 Bettongia penicillata ogilbyi | reverse complement strand
AAATTGATGGTTGTTGCACATTTCTATCCATCCCTCACTGGTCTTCTCCTCACACACAACATTGCAACTCCCATCCCATCTCCCTATCTTTGTACTAGCCATCCCTAGTAACAGGAATGCAGGGCTTTCTCTCCTCTACATCGCAAACTTACTTCATTCAAAATTATCTTATCACTATGCCAACACAATTCAGAAGACATTTCAGAATCTTGCACCTACAAGAATCAGGAGCACTTTAAATTCTGCTTATAAATGGTCTGCAAGTGTACATGAATATACTAATGACTCATATACAGAGATGGACATACATGTATTATACGTGTGACCATGAGGCCTGCTGACAGAACCCCAGCTAAGAAGTCTCACCATCTTGTCTCTGAAGATGATGACATTTCCTTTTAACTCTTTCAGAAGATTTTCATTACAGAGGCAGACACAATAAATATTTTCAAATTCATACAATTTTAGGGTTGAAAGATAACTAAGAAATAGTCTAGTCCTATTCTGACATGAAGTGTGAATATTCCCTCATAATCTTTTAATGCAACAACTGATTGAATATGTTAAGTTATATGGAAATCACAGAATTTCATTGTCAGAACCTCCCCCTTGTCTTGCTGTCTTCCCCACTAATATGTAGTTCATAACCTACAGATGTTTAAAATGGGGAGACACTGAGATGAAAAGGACCTTAACATTTCATGACTCTGATTTCCTCATGTTAAAGGGAAGAAATGAATGTTCAGAAAGTAAAGGAGCTAGATGAAGGTCACTCAGTGAGTGAGTGGCTGAGCCAACTATGAAGCCGACATCTCCTTGTTTTGTTCCTAGTTTGGTTGCAATTCAAAGTTGAGGCAAAGATACTCAGAGATCTGTTACAGTAACTGGAACAGTAATCATCTAGACAACATCTGTAACAACTTGGAGTTGAAGACCTCCAAAAAGCAGAAAAACCCTCCTTCCAGAGGCAGTTCATTTCCCAGCTCTAATTTTTGGAAGTGTTTTCTTACATTTAAGTTTCAAATCTACTTCTTTGCTTACTTATTGCCCCTAGTTCTCTCTTCTGGGGCCAAACTGAAATTTTATCACACCTGATAAACTTGAAAATAATATCTTGACTTAACCCCCATCTTCTCTTCTCCAGGATATTTCCACAATTTTTTAAATTGATCATTGCATGGCATGATCTCCAGTTACTTCACTCTCATGGTTGTTATCCTATTGATACACTCCAGCTTGTTAATTTCCTTCCTAAAATATGGTTCCCAGAACTGAACTGAGATTCAATTCAACATTCATTGACACATTGTTAGACTGTATTTACTATGTACTATATTGCAGTAAGTACTGGTTATTCAAAGATAAAAACAAACTATTCTTTGCCTTTCAGGAACTTGTATTCTACATGGGAGATATAGGATGTTCAAAGATAAGCAAACAAAATAACTTCAGGAAAAAGAAAGTACTACACACTGGGGTCAGTTAAAGCTTTCCTTAAGAGGTGGTACCTAGCTGAACTTTGATGGAAACTAAAAATTCTAAGAGGCAGAAGGGAGGAGAAAATACATTCCAGGGAAAGAAAATAGCCTAGGTAGAGATGTAGGAGATGAAAACTAAAATTTAGAGAAAGCATAATTATGTTAGTTTGTCTGGGACATTGTGTTGAAGAGTAATATTTATTAATTCTAGAAAGGAATATGGAAGTAGAAAGGAATATGGAAGTGGAATTATTGAACCCTTTAAATACCATACTTAGGATTCTGTATTTTATCCTAGAGGCAACAAGGAGCTACCAATTTTTGTTGATTGAGTAGTAGTCAAGCTTGTTTCTAAGAATATGAATGAATGAATGCTTTCATAAATGAATGGATGAAAATCTTTACTAAATGCTCATTATATGCCAAGTCTTGTGCTAAGCACTAGACATACAAATGAAAGCAATGCAAACAGTCCTTGTCCTCAAGAAGCCTATATTCTAATGGGGAAGACAATACATATAGAGAAAGAAGTGTTGGAAAGAAATGTGGAAAAGGTTAGCAGATGATATGCCTGTTGTGGCATCACTTTGAGGTTGTCAAGGAAGTGCCATTGTGGACACAGGTAGGTAAGGTGAATCATCACCAATCTGAACCCATGTCCAAAGAGCAGAAGTCCAAGTTCAAGTGAAGAAGAAGGAAGAAGGGAGAAAGAAGAAGGCCACAAGGCAGACAGTTTGGCTTAGACATGGCTATGAAATTCTTATCATAGTGCAGGGAGCAGGTGTTTAATAAATGTTTATTGACTGACTGATATAGCCTAGTGGTCTAAGGACAGGATAGGATAGGGTAAAACTTGCCAATGGCTGAGGGAGTAGGATTTCAGTTTCAGTGGGAGGATAATGAAGATGTATCTTCTGCAGGGTGAAAGAATTGATGATAACTTACTTTGGAAAACAGAGTGACTGGAAAGGTGATGCCTACAACCAAAATAGGGAAAGTTGGAAAAGTAGTGGTTTAGAACGGAAAATGAGGGGTTTTTTTGACATTTTGAGTTTGAAAAGCCAATGGAGCCAGATGTGATCTAAGCAGAGCAAAGCGTTTTGAAAATATCGATTCCTCCACTGTGGATACTACTTCTCTCTTAATGCAACCTAAGATACCTTTGGATTTTTTTGACTGCCCCATCACATTGTTGACTCATCTGGTGACCATAATCCACTGAAACACTCGTTTGTGTTTTTTTAAATATCATCTGTTTCCTAGTCATTCTTTGCTAATTTAGCAGGTCTATTTTTTGAACCCAGATGTAGGACTTTACATTCATTTCTACTAGATTTCACCTTAACAAATTTAGACTTTTATTGTCCTTACTTCAATGTCTAGTTGGTGAATTTCTTCTTCTTTTGGGTTTTCTTTGCCTGGCCCAGCTCTCAGTGACAATTCCATGTTCTGAATTCCCATATAATTCATTGCATATTCCACTCACTTGGGACTTAGTTTTTGCTGCCATGTATTTTTAATGATCCTTTAAGTGTGTGTCCCGAAACCTTGACACTGATCAGATTGCTGAGAGACCAAAAAAGTAACATATAGGATAAAGTTCAGAATAAGCACAATTTCTTTTCTGAAGAGCTACAATTGTAAATGTATATGCCTAATATATGGCTCACTGTCTTTAAATATAGTGAGGTAATTACAAGGGAGATAACCTTCATTCTCCATTACTGGTAGTATATACACTCATTCTAACTTCAGTCACATGATCAACTAGTCAGACCTTCAGCACCTGCTTCCTATTCTACTACCACCATCTCAATGATGCATTTAGCTTGGGCTGGGAGGCATCTTAGTGGGTTCTGGAAGAATTCAGGATCTGGAGTCAGAAGATGTGGGCTTGAGTACTAGTTTATTACATGTCCTAGTTGTGGCATGGTGAAATTGGAATCAGTAATAACTTTTCTTGGTATATCACAGGATTGCCCCCAGAAAAGCACTTTGTAAACATTAAAGGGCCACATAAACATATCCCTGTCTCTTGGGTTGTCAGTCTCCCAGGCTGACTGAAACTAGAAAGGAGCCTTAACACTTAAACATAAAATAATGGTAGCAAGTGCTTTACCTGAGGGTTTGGACTTATATTAAGGAAGGACATGCATGTAGCACAATCTTCTTATCTTATCTTCTCAGTCTGCCATAAAAAATATATGGATGAAAATATACAGAGATTCTTTCCACTATACAGATTAGCAATAATTAGAATGTTTCCCACAAAAGTTTCTTCCAAAAACTCTGTATACCCAGCAAGATGGTAAATCTTTTGAAATTGAAGACTCTGCCATACCTTTCATGTCCTTGCAATCTGTCCCAGTATCCTGCATATCTTAGATGATTAACAAATAGTTGATTGACTGATTATCTGTCACCAAACCTCAAATAGTATCATATGTCATTCTGTCCACACAGTTAAAGGGAAATGTATTCAGAGAACTGGACCCAGGTAACAGAATTTTTACTGATCGGTTTCCCTGAAAGCTGGAGCCTGCAGATCATACTATTCTTGGGGCTTCTGGTGACATATATGGTGACAGTTCTGGGAAACTTGCTCATCATTGTGCTTAGTTACTACAACCACCGCCTACAAACCCAGATGTATTTCTTCCTGAGAAATCTCTCCCTCCTAGAACTGGCATGGGTTTCTGTTGTGGTCCCCAAGATGATGGTCAGCATACTCTCTAGGGACTACTCTATCTCCTTTGCTGGCTGCATCATGCAGTCCTACCTCTATTTCCTCCTGGGCACCACTGACTTCTTCCTCTTAGCTGTCATGTCCTTAGACCGCTATCTGGCCATCTGCCGTCCATTACATTATGAGACTCTGATGAATCGTCCCATCTGTTCGCGACTAGTAATGATTTCCTGGATTGCTGGCTTCCTTTGGGTCCTCTCTCCTACCATCCTCATGGCTATCTTGCCTTTCTGTGGCCCCAATGTTATTGACCACTTCTTCTGTGACAGCTGGCCATTGATGAGACTCTCCTGTGGGGATACCCAGCTTCTGGAATTTGTGGCCTTTATACTTTCCACAGCTGCTCTTCTGGGCTCTCTGGGACTGACTTCTGTCTCCTATGTCTGCATCTTTGCTACCGTCTTCCGAGCTCCAACAGCCAAAGAAAGGAAGAAAGCTTTCTCCACTTGTGCATCCCATCTTGCTGTGGTTGTCATTGCCTATGGTAGCTCCATCTTCCTCTACATTCGCACATCAGAGACCCAGTCTATGCTCCTTAAGAAAGGGGCCTCAGCATTAGCATGCATCATCACCCCACTTATGAATCCATTCATCTTTAGTCTCCGTAACGATAAGGTGAAGCAGGCTCTAGAGGATGCTCTAAGATGGCACAGAAACATAGGTTCTAGAAGGTTATAAGGACCGTGAGAAAGAGAGTGAGCATCTCTTTGAAGTGTGGGAGACAAAACATCCCAGGTAGTAATCTACCACTGTCTTCTGGAGTCAAAGAAATGCTTTAATTTTAAACACTGGAAAAGAGATTTCATGCATGAGCAATGAAAAAGATCATGATGATTTGCTTATGTTTCTGGCCACAAAGAAAACAAACACAATTTCTGTATAGTTACCTTTAAAGTGGAAGGATGGCATTGTGGTCTGGTACAAAGAACACTGGCGTCTAAAAACTTAGAATTCAAGATTTGTCAAGTACTACCCATATAACATAATGTCACGAACTTCTGCCTGTGAGCTTGTTTCTTCATTTATAAAATGAGCTGGGGACAAGGGATAAGCACATTTATGTCTTTCAAAGCTAATAGTCTATTATTCTGTAATTCTGATATAAAAATTACATGTAAAGCCATAACAAGAAATTGCAGTAGAGAAAGTGGATTCTATCAATTAATTGTATAGAGTATAGTCAAAATGGCATTAGACTTAGAAATTGGGCAACTTGCCCTCTAGAGAGACTCTTTATGGTGGCAAAAATATTATCCAGAAAATATTATCCAGTTATGGTCATGGGACCCTTAGAGTGGGATCCTTCAAAGCCAATAGAGAGGTACTGAGTTGTTGAATTGCTCAGAACCTGTGACAAGGGTCAGAAAAAAATCAGAGGTATGCTGAGTGTTACACCTAAGGTGAAGTACCTTAAAAACTTTATCTGTGATGTTTACATAGCATACAGATAAATTTTTTCCACAACAGGGATGAAAAATCCCCATTCTCTCTGTAGAGCAATTGTACACATTGGAAATTGGCATGCTGTGACAAAAACTCTATTTGCCCCACAGTAATTATGGCTCTAAGTATATGCAAAGTATTTTTAGTAAACACATTTAGAATAGAGTTGGCAGTCTTTAAAGTATGCCACAGAGAATGCCTAGCAATCTGTGTGCTTCAGCTATCCCATCTATGAAATGAAAAGTGACTTGCTGATGAACAAGGACATCTTCAAATTGGAATCAGGATAGCATGGAGTAGTAGGGACAGCCCTGGATTTGGAGTGAAGAACCTTTGACCTCTATGGCCTAGGAGAACACAACCACTTAACCATTCTGACCCTCAGTTTCTTCATTCATCAAAAGGAGGTATTTCCTGTACTTTCCACTTCCAAGATTATTATGGGGATCAAATGAAATCATATACTTAAGGAGTTTTGTAAACCTTAAAATCCCATGTAAATACTAGCTATTTTATTATCCAAGGTGGCATATGAACTTCCAAAGGGAAAGGATTGTTTTGTCTTTATACACCTGGTGCCTAACATTGTACCTTGTATAATAGCTACAAAGAAGAACTTAATAGGCATTTAATTTCTTCTCATTTTTATTATTATCATTAATAAATGAATATTGAATTGAATTAAATTGAAGTAATTTGAAGTAATTTGGGGATCTGTGGTAATTTGAAGTTTCACAAATTCGAAATAGAAGCAGTAGTTTTACAACACAAACAGCATAGAAAATTGACCTGTTTCCATGTAGACTTTCTGAGTCACTGTATCCCCCTGGACCAATAACTGATGGTTTTCACAGGGTACATGACAGCCAGTCTCGTGTTGTGGGAGAAATCAAGGTTATAAGACAGTATCTCATGATTTTGATAGGAATAATGGACAAAAGATGATTTAGTATTTCACCAGTCCTTCTTCTTGATAATTCTGTCAAATCATGTGTTCTTAGAGAAGCAGAAACAAAATGACAGTCAATTTTGGAATGCTTGGCCCTCCCCCTACACCCTCTCTTTAGACTTCTGCTATTCTTGAAGCACATCAGAATGATACGTATAATCTTGATCCTGAAACACACCGCTCCTGGAAATCACTGTCATTCTTGGATTCTCATAGTTACTGCCCAGACCTGCTTCTGCCATTGTGCTTGTAAGATACCATTTTATAACCACACAGTGAAATAGCACTAGTCAGGGAAGCAGAAGGGCTGGATCAAAGTCCTGCTTCTATTTCTTACTAGCTAAGTAATCTCAAACAAGTCACTTAATATCCGAGTCTGTCTCCTTATTTCTGAAATAAGGATAATAATCACATTGTCTATTTCACTCAGTTGTTGCAAGTATCAAATGACATAACTAGAAAGTTCTGTCTAAACATGAATCATAATTGCCATGAAACCCAGTTGTCAGAAAACGATCTTCTGCCTGTTCTGTCCATATATACATGTCACTTTGGACTGATTTCTGTACTGAGTCCAGACAAAACACTGCCACAAGTCTCAATATTTATTCTAGGATACCTCCTCTACCCCCCTCAAAGTAACTTGCAAATTTTATAGCAAAAGAGATATAGGAATAAATAATGGTGCTCTATTGCCCCTGGAAATTACTAATTATATTGAAATTTACCCATACTACTTGGTGAAGCTTTTCCAAATTTTTGCAGTGCTTAACAGTACCATGTACTATGGGGGTCATTGTTACTACTGCTGCTGCAACTGCGTAAGTAGAGTTCCTCAAAATTCTCACTTCCAAATTATTCTGAAAGAACATGAAGTTTCCATGTAGCTTTCTTTACAAAGATAATGATGATGAGTATAGAGACCTATATTATTCAGCTGACAATAATTTTGAGTTCTCACTGTTTTCATGTATAGCAGAGATGTGACCTAAAGGCCTGATGAGCACCCTTTTCAAGAAATAGGAAATTGAAACGTGATTTTTTTGAACAGTGGTTGGGATCATAGAATGGCACTCATACACTCAGTGTATGAATGATGGAGTAGGCCAACCCACCCACTCAAGAAATTCCCATTAATATCCCACATGGTAAGTAGAAGCACGTAGATATGCAATGATTGGGAATGATGACACAGTTGCCCCAAACATATCATGGCCAGCAATAGAATGGGCCCCTTGATAAGCCGATTGAAATGAACAAAAAAGTTATGCAAAACAAACAGCCTAAAGAGGTTTGCGTTGCCTATGAGTAGACTAGCCATTATCCTAGAGCTATTGATGAAGGAGTGGCAGAAGTCCAAGAAGAAAAAGGAGGAAAAGAATGTATGTGTGGTGGATATCTGGTATAACAGGGGTCACACTGATTGCATTTCTCATAACTGTCATAAAGAACACAATGAAGAACAACAAAAGAGGAATTCCCACATCCAGGAGAGGACAAAAGGAATATAGATTACAATCGGTATAAGATTGTCTGGATTCAACTGTTCAGTACAGATCTAGAGATGAGCCACTCTAGATCTAGAGTGGAAAATGTGCTAAGTCAGTGGTGACTCTTCCAATATGCTCTACCAGAAAGATCCTCAGGGATCACAATAAATATCAGTATTAACAATAATGTGTCTGTCTATGGCAAGATTAAGGTGTCATCATCTGTGCAGTAGACAGAGATAACAACAGGAATTAGGATTGGTCTCTCCCTTCTCCACTTTATTATCTGGAAATTCACTTTATGGAAGGTCTCTGTTTCCATTAATGCTGTACGTCAATGATGGATTATCATAAAGAGCTAAGCAAGGGCTTCTAGAAAAGAGAAGAAGCTACATATATGATATGTGACTATGAATACATCATACATCTTTTTTCCTTTATGTTTGTTCTTTCTACTCTTAGATGAATAAGAGTTGGATGCAAAATGAACTAAATTATGACTTTATCAGCTTTAAAAGGTTAATACAAGGGACTGAAGTTCATTCAGAGTTTTTAGAAGCTGATCAGTGATGCAGGACATCTCTGAGATGTTATTTGACCCAGTCCAACAATGAATCACCTCACCCTCAGACTTCAGGTTCATCAAGCAAGACGTTAACTTGTTTGGAAGATGCCTCTGACAGCCACTTTATATATGAGACCACTCTTTCATAAGGACTTAAGCAGTATAGGGAATGTTATGTCCAAGTTTAGAAGGATGTATTTTATTTCTCTTTCTAACTGTATCTTTCAAGTGCTAAAGGGATGTTAATTGGTTGTAGATTATATCAGTGAGCTATCAATTGGTTAAATGACACAAGAAGAATAAACAATGATGAATGTTATTGTGGGGATAGATCAGAAAGTATTGAGCCATTGGAATTTAGATAATTTAGACTAGGATTTAAAGAAATAAGAGTTGGATGCAAAATGATTATAATCCTTTAGGAGGACCCATACGCACACACACACACACACACACACACACACACACACACCAGGACCTTGAAGGAGAGATATGGCTGGTCACTTCATGGGAAACTATGCCACTCAGTATATATTAGATTTGAGAGACTAAGTCCAGAGCCTCACTACACAGTAATAATTGTTCTCTTTATTCAGTTCTTCATGGTTTATGAGGTAGTTTAGTCATAATCCTATGAGAAAAACAGTATGAACTATTCTCCCCATTTTACATATTCAGGCATTAAGGTATAAGGAAATTAAGTAATTTGTCCCATTCATTGAAAATGAGGAAAAGGAAGCAGGCAAGTAACTCTAGATTGGTTTTACCCAGATCCAGAAGTTTCCCACTTCACTAGTTCTTTTTGAACCTTCTCCAACTGCTGGAGATAGGTTGTGTTCATCCATCTATATATCTCTCCATCTTTTTTTAATCAGTTGTATTTCTCCACAGGAATAGAGCGTTGTCTGTTATGCACATTTGTTCAAAGAATATAGCATAAGAGAAGCTATAAAGCTGTCACATCTTCAATTGTAATTTTTCTAGAAATTGTTCATTTCCAAATATCCATCCCTGTCAGTAATCTCTTGCACAGGTACACTCTATCCAGTACATGATGAAATGAATATCTATGGGCTTCAGATCACTTCTGTACCTATACAATAATGCCTGGGAACTACACCAACCTTTTATGGCTTAATAGTATGCAGAGCAGATTTACCTGGTGTGATCTGAGACAGGCTAATAAGAGACACTACATATAGACGGAGAAATCCATTATATTATTGAATGATTTTTCAGATCATTTTCTATTGTGACTGAAGGTCAGCATGAAAAGGGCACTATAATCCTAATGTTGTTGCTCATTCTTCATTTTCAAAGAGGACCAATGATGTCAGAAGAGAGATGTCTTGACTTGCTTGTGAATTAGATTTAAATGAGGCATAGTTGCACAAAGTCATCAGCCTCACTCTCTTTTCAAGAGTCATAAAATTCCACTGACAAGTCAAAAATTAAAACCACTGGCCATGGCCCAAGATATAGTAAATGACTTCAGTGCCTTCCATGACCAAGCTCTAATAACTACACAGTGCCTACTCCAGCCATCTTCATTGCCATTGGAACAAACTGTTGTCATCTGACCATTCTACCAGGGAAAGACTTCACAGGCTTAATGTAGACATCCCCCAAACTTACTGATGTGCTTGAGGCTCGTAGGTTACCTTCAACCTGGTTTAGCCCATCTGCCAAGGAAGTTTTACTGGGATGTAGCCACTGCACATACTACCACTTCTTGTTGGTGACAACACCAAATGTGAATGAGCATCCCTGAAAAGGGACTGACAAGTGCTCATACCAGAGATTAACAATCCTCCCTAAATCCCCCATATGCCTCATATTCCAACTATAGGAAAGATAGAGGAACAGAAAGACAGGTGGGATGTTTCAAATATTTAATAAGTTTACCTAGAGTGAGTTGGAATTCATGGGGTTTGGCCAGGCGAATTAGTCACATGCTGATTTTGTTGGTTTTATGGTGCTGTCCGTGGTACTGAAATATAAAACTGCTCAAAGTGGAGTTAGTTCTTTGTTCTCTGTACTACAGATTTGGGACCAATAAGCAAAGCAATATGGCTCTGTGTTTGCAATCATTTAAGTGACATCAGTGTCCTACTAACCTGGCAGCAATACCATGAAACTATACTGAGAGAGTTCATGAAAAAATTTCTGATTCTCTACCTGACCTTACAGAAATCTATTCTGTACAATATGAGTAAGCTATTGTCTTCACCTTCCTAAAACTTTTCCTTTACTGACCATTGTTGTGGATTACTGTGTGTGTGTGTGTGTGTGTGTGTGTGTGTGTGTGTGTGTGTGAGACTACTTCTGATCAGGTTCCGAGGTTTTGGTTTAGAGGAGGTGACCTTTGTGTACTATACTACTAGGAGAACAGGATTCCTTGGGGAAGTTGAAGACTACTGATTCATATATATCTCTTTAAAGTCAAAGAAATTTGGAGGATCTTGCCAAGCTAAATCAAAGCACCAAGAGTTCTAGCCCCTAGAGAGAATAGATCACTAGATGATCTTCTAAATTTGTTCCTGAATTTCAAAGTCCAAAGGGCCTCTCAGTATCTACCTGTACAAAGAAGAGATTGTTAGAGAAAACAGAACCTATGAAACTTTCTGTATCGAAGGTAATTTAATTTTCCATTCAACTCTTTGCCTTAACCTCTCAAAAAACTCCTATTACTGAAGTGTCATAAAGATTTTTTTTCCAGGTTTAACTGATATATATATATATATATATACACATATATATATATATAAAGAGAGAGAGAGAGAGAGAGAGAGAGAGAGAGAGAGAGAGAGAGAGAGAGAGAGAGAGAGAGAGAGAGAGAACTCTGAATTAATTTTAAAAAGGCCTTGATGTAGAACATGGTGATGAAATTCCAGGTATTTAAACATTCAGTCATTTTCTCCTCTTGAAACAGACTCACTAAAGCACTGGTCATACACAAAATTAAAAGGATAAAATTCCAAATAATATCTAATAAAATGAAGCAATGAAGAGTATCTCTTTTTTAAATTGTTTTGTTGTAAGTCTATGAAATATGTTAGAATATAAAGAGAATTAAAAATTTAAATCAATTACTTCCAACATTAACCAAAGGGTTAACTATAAAATCACCTACAATAAGTAATTATGGGAATAAACAATCTCCAGTTTGTGCTCCTTGTTAATTTAAGCTCCATAAATTTTGAGAGGGAGCTAACAGGAAAATAAAGATGAGGATGATACCAATATTTCATTCAAATTAGACAACACATAAATGGTGAATATTCACATTTACTCCTTATCCTAAGTTTCTTTTCCATTTCAGAAAACTTATTTTTATCCATTTTCTCATTACCTAAACTCAAGCCATATCCTACTTATCACTTCCTTACTTCTGGTAATTACACCATTATTTAATAGGAATGGCAGAATTATAAAACTGGAAAGGACCTTAGATGTTAACTAGTCAAGCCTATATCTAAAAAAAAATTTCAACAACTTCTCTGAAAGTGTTTCTTTCACCTCTTCTTCCTCTCCTTAAAAAACCTCTGTTGGGGGGCGGAGCCAAGATGGTGGAGTAGAAGGACGCACGTTTATGAGCTCCGAAACCACAGCCCATAGAATTAATGTAAAAAGAGACCCCCATAACTTCTGGACCACTGAAAGGTGTACAGAAACGGAGTGGAAGAGATTTCCGTTCCAGAGAGCCCTGGAGAGCCATCCCCAGGGTCCGTCGTGCCCCAGAAAGTGGACCCCACCCCAGCGCTGCCCTGGCCGCGGCCCCAGAGACGCTGATTCAAGCAGGCTTCAGGGACAGAAGCTCCAGCGGCCGGGAGGGTCCCTTCGCCCACAGAGGCTGCAGGTCAGTGGGAGAGGCGCCTGGGCTGGAAGAGGGGAGCAGCGGGGTGTCTCCGTGACTCGGGCCCCTTTGGGAGGAAGCAGCAGCGGTAGAGACGGGGGCAGAAAGCGGAGGAGGCAGAGGCGTGGGCGGCAGCAGAGGAAGCAGCAGTGCGGCCGCGGCCCCGGACTCCCCCAGCAGCAGGCAGGATCTTCATTACTGAAGGTCTCTGCATAAATAACCTGAGGGAGCTGAGACTGGGAGACAGCCCTGCCCCACCCCGCTCTATTACTGAAGGCCTCTGCATAAAGCCCCTGAGGGAACTGAGCCTGGGAGGCAGAGCCCCCCACCCGCTCCGTTCCTGAAAGTCTCTGCATAAAGCTCCTGAGGAAGCCGAGACTGGGAGGCGGCCCTGCCCCACCCCGCTCTATTACTGAAGGCCTCTGCATAAAGCCCCTGAGGGAACTGAGCCTGGGAGGCAGAGCCCCCCACCCGCTCCGTTCCTGAAAGTCTCTGCATAAATCCCCTGAAGAAGCCGAGACTGGGAGGCGGCCCTGCCCCCACCCCAGCATCAGAACTAAAGGTCACATTGATTAGCAGCTGGGCGGTGCGGAAAGCACATTTGAATCTCAGACCCCAAGCACTAGCTGGGCAGATCTAGGCGGGGGTGGACAGGAATCTCAGAAGGCAAGGAACTGGCTGGGAAAATGCCTAGAAAAGGGAAGAAAAGTAAGACTATAGAGAGTTTTTTCCAACAAATGCAAATGATCCTGACATTTGGATCTGATGACAAGGATATATTCTTGCCATCGGGGAAAGATGTGGTGGGCGGGGCCTTGGTAACCCAGACATCCCAGGGGATGTCGGGTGGGCTCAGGCCTTGGAAGAGCTCAAAAAGGATTTTGAAAAGCAAGTTAGACAGGTGGAGGAAAAACTGGGAAAAGAAATGACAGAGATGCAAGAAAAGTATGAAAAACGGGTCAATACCTTGGTAAAGGAGACCCAAAAAAATGCTGAAGAAAATAACACCTTGAAAAATAGGCTCACTCAATTGGCCAAGGAGGTTCAAAAAGCCAATGAGGAGAAGAATGCTTTCAAAAGCAGAATTAGCCAAATGGAAAAAGAGGTTCAAAAGCTCACTGAAGATAATAGTTCTCTCAAAATTAGAATGGAACAGGTGGAGGCTAATGACTTTCTGAGAAACCAAGAAATCACCAAACAAAACCAAAAGAATGAAAAAATGGAAGAGAATGTGAAATATCTCATGGGAAAAACAACTGACCTGGAAAATAGATCCAGGAGAGACAATTTAAAAATTATGGGACTACCTGAAACTCATGATCAAAAAAAGAGCCTAGACATCATCTTCCATGAAATTATCAAGGAAAACTGCCCTGACATTCTAGAACCAGAGGGCAAAATAAGTATTGAAAGAATCCATCAATCACCACCTGAAAGAGATCCAAAAAGAGAAACTCCTAGGAACATTGTGGCCAAATTCCAGAACTCCCAGCTCAAGGAGAAAATCTTGCAAGCAGCTAGAAAGAAACAATTCCAGTACTGTGGAAATACAATCAGGATAACTCAAGATCTAGCAGCTTCTACATTAAGGGATTGAAGAGCGTGGAATAGGATATTCCAGAAGTCAAAGGAACTAGGACTCAAACCAAGAATCACCTACCCAGCTAAACTGAGTATAATACTTCAGGGGAAAATATGGTCTTTCAATGAAACAGAGGACTTTCAATCATTCTTGATGAAAAGACCAGAGCTGAAAAGAAAATTTGACTTTCAAACACAAGAATGAGAAGAAGCATGAAAAAGGAAACAGAAAAGAGAAGTCTTAAGGGACTTACCAGAAGTGAACTGTTTACATTCCTACATGGAAAGACAATATTTGTAACTCTTAAAACTTTTCAGTATCGGGGTAGTTGGTGGGAACACACACACACATGTACACGCATGCACGCACACACACATACACACATGCACACACATACAGAGACAGAGAGCACAGATTGAACTGAATAGGATGGGACCATATCTTAAAAGAAATTAAGGTAAATGGTGAGAGAGAAATGTAGTGGGAGGAAAGAGGGTGAAATGGAATGGGGTAATTATATGTCATTTAAGAGGCAAGTAGGAGACTTTTTAGTGGAGGGAAAAACAGGAGAGCTGAGGAAAAAAAAAGGCAGGAAGTTTGCCCTCATCACATTTGACTAGGGGAAGGAATGAAATGCACACTCATTTTGGTATGAAAACCTATCTTACAGTATAAGAAAGTGGGGGAGAAGAAGATAAGCAAGGGGGGGGATGATGGAGGGGAGGCCAAAGGGAGGAGGGAGCAATTGGAAGTCAACACTTGGGGAGGGACAGGATCAAAAGACAGAAGAGTAACAATGAGGGGCAGGTTAGGAGGGATGGTAATTCAGTTAGTCTTACACAACACGACTATCAGGGAAGTCATTTGTAAAACTACACAGATATGGCCTATAATGAATTGCCTGCCTTCCCAAAGGGAATGGGTGGGGAGGGAGGGATGGGGAGAATTTGGAACTCAAAGTTTTAGGAACAACTGTTTAGTATTGTTGTTGCTACTAGGAAAGAAGACATACAGCTAATGAGGAATAGAAAATCATCTAGCCCTACAGGAGAAAAGAGAAGATGGAGACAAGAGAAGGGAGGGATGACAGAAGAGAGGGCAGATTGGAGATAGGGAAAATTAGATTGCTTGGGGTATTGGGGTGGGGGAGGGGTTAAAAGGGGAAAAAAAATTTGGAACCCAAAATTTTGTGAAAATGAATGTAAAAAGTTAAATAAATAAAAAATAAATAAATAAATGAATGAAAAACCTCCGTTGGGGTTTCAGGTCGAGTGAAACTACCTCCCGAAGCAATTCATTCCACTTATGAATAGCTGTAATTCTTAGGAAAATTTCTTGACATTAAACCTAAACATAACCCAATGACAGTCATTGTTATAAGGAAAGGCTCCGTAGGCAATAAAATATGTATGGCAAAGATATTAATAGCATCAAAGTGCTAGAAATACAGTAAATGCCTTGTGTTTGGATATGGATAAAGAAATTATAATACACAAATATGATGGAATATGACTCTGCTATAAGAAATAATAAATATGATGAACAAAGAGAAGTTGTATGCAAAATTAACTGGTACAAAGTGAAACAGAGCAAAAATATATGCTTACAACAATTAAATGGAAAGTACACAAATCACAAATAATTCCACAATAAATGTAAAATTACAAAGAATAAGATTATCCCCAAAAAAGTGTTATGTGAAGAAAATCTTATCCATTCCTTTATAGAGATGAGAGATGCATGAGTATTGAACAATGCATATATTGGAATATATGTGTGTGCCAATAATCATTTCTGATTTTTCTCTTTAAAAAAAGTCTCTGTTAGTATGGATGGTACTCTGAGAGGGTGAGATAAAGGATGCAAGAAGAAAATTAAGCACTGCAAAAACAAATGATAGCAATAAAATTTTTTATACAAATCTACCTCCTTTCTTCCTGGGTCTGCCCTTGGAAACAATACTCAAATATGTACAGCTATTTTTGAGATATTCTTTTTCTTTGTTGCTGCCATCACAAACCTTATCTAGTATCCAATAAGTCACCAAATTCTGTACTCTTCTTTTGTAATATTTCTGCTCTTTGTCTCATCTTTACAATTTCCACTGTCACTATTCCAGTTGTGGCCTAGACTACCTTGAATCTGATATTTTATAATTCTATTTTCTTCTTTCAATTGGCACTGCACACTATAAATACAATAATCTTCCTATAACACTGTTTTTATTTTTCCAGTTGTCTGCTTTAAAACCTTTAGTGGTTTTCCATTGTCTAGCCAATAAAATAAAAGCTCATGATTCTAATACTCAAGTTAATCTTGCTTTCAAGGTCTTCCATGTACTGGCCCTAGATGATATTTCCACTGTTTTTGTTACTGTTCCCAAACATATACCCTATTTAATTCCATATGAACTATTTATCATTCCCCCAAAATGTCTATGTGCAATGTTATGCTTTTCTATGCTTGCTACTCCTTCCATCTAGAAGTTCGTCCTTATCTGTTCTTACTAAGATTAGGAACCCATTCCCAAGAACTGTAATGACATTGTGTTCGTGTTTATCTTTGTCACCATCTACTTTGTTTCATACAGTTATTTCTGTACATGTTTGAACTGTCTTAATAGACTGTATTATCCATGAGGTTTGTATCACCCTCAATTTCTAGCACCATGTTTTGCACTTGATAGACACTCAATGAATATTTTGCCTGAATGAATGGAACAGAATACAGGCACATAATCAGTGCTTATTTGTGCTTTACCTCTTCTTATACAGTCTTAAATTCTTTGAAGAATATAGAATTCTATTTCTAAGGGATAAAATTAGTTTAATAAACAAGAATCTGGGGCATTGATAACCAGAAGGTCTTACAAATAGATCCAAATGTCATTATAGATAGCACAAGATGATCAGAAAACCCAAATTTCCCAAGATTTACTTTATTCTGTTCACATGGTTCTCAACACTCAGAATGCCCTCTACTTCCTAAAACATTATCTTTCTTTCAATACCCAACTCAGAAGACCTTTCCTTCATAAAGCTGTCCTTGATTCCTCTGACTGTAAATTATATTTATCTTGTTAGACTTCATTTGGTGCTTTATATTGGTCTTAGGAAGTAATAATATGTTCTTTTTATGAGAGCTGTATTATCTCTATTACTGAACTGCTGATTTTTAAGATGAGGAAGATGATCTTTGTTTTCTTTTATATCACTCTCAATATTGAACATAATGGTTTGCACTTAATTGTCATTAAAGGAATATTTCTAAAATGATCAACAGATTACTGACAGTCATAGAATTCCTAGTTTACATTGGAACTTGAAACTTGACTCTTATTCCCCAGGAATTCTCAACTCCTTCTAAAACACAAAGAGAATCAAAGGAAGTAAGAGGGTAGAGGAAGAAAACTGAGGAATAAGTCAACCAGAAGTTAATTTTAAAAATGAACATGGAAAAAGAGAGGAAAACTTCCTACTTATGTCTGTGAATTCATATACCATAAGCAGTAGAAGAAAGTGAATAAGAAGAAAAATAGTAGAGAAGCAGTAATTCAGAGGAGACAAGGTCTAAGAAGTGAGACAACAACAAAAGTCATGAACTCAAGATGTCTATATATGGATGCACAAAGTATAGATAACAAACAACATATACTAGAACTCTTACCAAATGTGGATTAATTATGTGTCAAAGATGCCATCACTAAGATTTTGTGGTATTGTAATCATGAGAAGAATATGATTGTGAATGATTTATTTAACTCATTCAAAACAAATATGTAAGATAAAAAGGATACTGAGACTAAGAAGATATACTCATAATAAGAAAATGAAAATCTCAAGGGGTATGACATTTGTAACTTGGGGTAACATTGAGTTCATATGAACTTGGAGGAAAGTTACTAGCAATATATCCCAAGAATCTTTCCTTGCCACTAGGCTGTTCTACATTTTAATGAATGATTAATAAGGAAGTATAGCTGTATAGATTTATAGAAAGTATAGATTTATAAGAAAGTATAGCTTATATTTTCTGATGATACGAAGCTAGAACATATAGTAAAAAAGTTGCATAAAGTCAATATCTAAAAAATTCTACCAACTCCAATGGGCTAAATCTCAAAAAGAAAGTTAATAAATATAAATGCAGATTCTTAAATTCAGGTTCAAAAATTTAAATTCACAAGGAGAAGAAGTGGTAGGAATGGCAAAAAGAAGAGTTTATCTGGAATTGATCTGGTGGTTATGGAAGGTTAAATGCCCTATTTGAGTCAATAATGTAATATGAAAGCCAGGAAACAGAATCTAAGCATGTGCTATGTGCCAGGTATCAAGGCATAGTGTCCAAGACTAGGGAAAGTGGTAGTATCTGCAGCAACAATCTACCCTGGTTAGACCACATCTGGAGTACCATGTTCAGATCTGGGCATGGCCTTGTAGGAAGGACATTGAAAACCTGAAGTATGCCCAAAGAAGGGCAACTAGAATATTGAAGGACCTTAAGTCTATGCTATATTATAGTTTACTGAAGGAAATAGGGTATTTAGCTTGAGGAATAGAGGAGTTCATGTGAATAAAATAATGGTCTTCAAGTATTTGAAATATTAGCACCTGGAAGAGGGATTATATGTGATCTAGTTGGCTCTAGTGTGAAGTACTTAGAAGTAGAAAAGAGGAAGTTAGGCTTTATATAACTTGTAAAATTTAAAATAATCAAAAAAATGCAATGGGATTCCTCTGAACAAAATGGTTCCCTTTCAATGTAAGTCTTCAAGCACAGAATGGATGACCACTTGTTAGATATGATATAGAGGAGATTCTTGATAAGCTATAGAATAAACTAAATGGTGTCTGAAATTCTTTCCAACAATATTATTCTCTGATTCTGTAATAGTAGAAATGAAAAAAATTTGTAGGAAAAGATCTGGACATTTTAAAAAATTGAAAGTAAAAATATAATCAACTACATGATCGTACAACCAAAAAAACTCAACGCAATTTTGTAAGAAGCATAGTGTTCAGAACGAGGTACATTTTAGTTCCCATAGTGTTGGGTTCAATTCTAGGCACAATTTCTTTTTGATAAACCTTGAGAGAAAGCAACCATTTCACCCCAAAATAATGATAGAATAGGAGAAAGAATGTTGATATAATCTTATTAGCTTTTTAAATTTCCAGAGAGCAGGCTTTAAAGATTAAGAGAAATGGTAGGTAGACTACTATAACCTAAATTATACAGGAGAAGTGAGTCCAAGAGGAAGTAAAAGATCCCAGTAATTATATAATAAAGTATCCAACCACAAACAAAAATTATTCCTGTATGGAAGAAAAAGGGAAGGAATATTCTAAAAATACATTTTTTGGCCAATGACTCAAAATACAAGGCCCTTGCCAGACTATTCAAATTTATGTAAGTGTGAATGTGTGTGTACATATATACATGTATTTGCAGAGGATGGAATCAAGGGAAACTAGCTAAAAAGGCACAATAGAGTGATAGAATCATGTAATAATAGTATCACAAAAAGATAAGTGAGTACGTAAGTAAGAAGTTGAGACTGGTGATAAATGCTAGAGCAAAAAAAAAAAGGAGTTTTTAAAATCTCTGTGTGGGTAAGCAAGTGAAAAACCAAAAAGCAAGAGGGATCCTTTCAGGGGTAGCTGGTAAGATTATAACTGGTGATAAACAGAATGCAGAGCTATTGAATCCTTTTGTTGTAAGTAGGGCAAAGACCATTTGATTTTTGTTTTTGTGTCCCCAGCACCAAGTACCATGTCTTTCATGTAAGAGGCACTTAATAAATGCTGGTGACAGTGAATTGGTCTTGAGATATACCCAAAGAAAGACTTCCCTAATATCAAGGTTTTGGGGGTTCCTGAAAAGAACACAAGGAGAGTGATTGGGGAGCTGGAAGATAAGATATCCTTCCACTTGGATCAAAAAATCAGTGCCTCATCCCCCAATCCCACTCTCTTTTAAAAAACTTTTAAATTATTATTTTCAAATTATGGTTTATTTTCCCAAAGTAGTTTATTTTTTATTATTTTCTTAAGGCATTATATTTATTTATGTAATATTTCCTTTAAATATTCAAAAGACATCTTTGTTATCAGACAACAAACTACAATATACAAAAGCCCATTGTGATTATCTTTTTTTAAGGGAAACATTTTATTGGGTGAGAAAAAAGCAAATTCAATCATTCCTGAGGTTTCATCCATCATCCCACTCATAATATTGACAAAGATAACAAAGTTATCTTAATAACTATGATCAATGAAATGATCATTCTTGATTCCAGGGTGTGGATAATAAAGCATGCTATTCACCTCCTTGCAAAGAGGTGACAGAAGGTATGGAATGAGAAGAAATATTTTTTAATCATGGCCGTTGAAAAAATTATTTTTCTTTGCTTTTTGTTAGGAACTGGATGGAAGAGAAAATAATTTCTTTAAATTAAAAAATATCGATAATTTTATAAATACATTCTGAGACTTTTGAATTATGTGTGAAGGAAGAGTTTTTGCACTTTTTTCATTATCTTTTGTTTGCAGCTTCCTATAAAAACTATTTTACCTAACTGATTTCTCCATCAAAGATAAACACTGAATTTCAACCTTAACATTGGAATATTCAATGAGTTTATAGAGAAGTGTAGAAATGGTATTAAAAGGAACAGAGATGGGCAAATCAAACAGATTAGAAAAATTGTATACAGTGATAATTTATACTGAAAGTGATAAAATTGTGAGGGTGTTGAAGGATTTGATATGCAAGTTATCTGAGAGAAAAATTCTTAAGACATAAAAAAACCTGAAACCAAAATAATTTTGAAAAACAAGGGGCCAGAGAATATCATAAGAATCACTGTATATGTCTGTTCTTCCATCTATACAAAACCTTGAGTGTCATCTTTACACTAGTTCTCAGTGTGGGAATTAGAAGAGAACAAGAGAGTTTTGTCAAATGATATTCAGGAAAGGAAAATAGATTAACCATCTCACAATTAATTTAAAATATGGAAAATCTCATTGTGCTTGTTTTTTAATTTTAAAAAAAATTCGATTTGATAGAAGAAAACTTTGCCTTACAGGTTCTTTTACAACAAGATATTTCACATCTATATAGCAAAGTCACTCAAAATTCTTCAGAAGATACAACAGAAAGAACCTTGTCTGACGAACCACTGATAATAAACATCAGGTTAGGCATAAAAAAGGAATATGTTCTGCCAAAGGTATTTGACATTGTATTGGAGGAAATCCAGGATCCAGGTTGGGGAAAGGGAGAGTTATTGAGGTCCTCCAGATGCTCAAGGAAATTAGACTCACTTTATCACTGTATCAAGATCCATAGCCTCCTAGAAAATATCTACAATTATTCAAAGGACTTTAGTCTGCCCATACACATAGCAAACATCAAACAGATAAAGAATATGTATTGCCCAAATTTTAGCACACATTTGGTTGGAAATACTGTAGATATCATTCAGCCATCTACATATCTGGGACAGAAATAACAAATAAACAATGAACTGGATCCAGATTCGGAAAGGACAGAAATTTGATTTGATTTTGGAAAATTTCAAAACTTTTTTCCTAACCCCAGATTCTCAAGGAAAGCAAACACCCACCTCTTCTATACTAAGATTTTACTAGTGCTACTACATAGAAACAAGACCTGGGATATCACTACCTCTAAAGAACTAAATATGAGCATCACACAAAAGGTGATGGAAAGGTGTATGGTTAGGAAGGTGCAGGGTGTGAGCAGGTGCAACATATATCTAGTGAAGAGCCCCCAAAAAGAACAAGAGTAAAGTATGCTATCAAGAAATTGTATGACATGAAGAAAGAGTGAGCCATGATAGATGGAAAGGCAAAATATTTTAGTGATACCCTTAAGATGTTGGAGGAGAGTGCAGAAGACACCATCTCGTTGGTTAGAAACCTTGTAATAAACTTTTTTGGTGAACAAGAGTTCACAAGAGATAAGGTTGCAATTTGCTCTTCAGAACTCTGCCCTCCTGATCTGAGCCCTGCAAGTTTCTAATTAAGATTTGGTTTGGTTTACAGCATACATGATTGAGCACTGCAGTAGATTCCTGATGGACTTAATCACTATTAGCATCCTGGTTAGGTTCTACACATGCAGAGGTTCTACACATTCAAAGTGACTGAATTACTTGGTCTTTGGACTGCCCTAGTTATTCTACTGTATACTTATACACTGGGCAACAGGCAAAAGCTGAGTCTCTGCTCTGTTCTGCTCTTGAGATGAGAGCAGAGATTCAACTCTAGCCTGAGGTTTAATTTGGAGAAAAAATAGGGAAGGTGTGGGGCATCACTTGAACATCACTCTTATTTGAACTGGTTCAAAGAGGGAAGAACATATATAAACACTCAGTTGGGTATAGAAATCTAACCCAACAGAGAAGTATGAAGAGAAGGGGATAAGGGAAAGGAGTGGAGGGGTGACAGAAAGAAAGACATATTAGGGGAGACAAAAGTCAGGAGCAAACTTTTGAGGAGAGTCAGAGAGAGAAGAAGATAAAGAGAGGAGGGGCATAAACAGAAGAAAATAGTATGGAGAGAAAGATATAGTAAATTAGATGAATTATGTATGTAAATTAGATGAATTCATCTATCAAATAGAAGTGGATAAGAGAATGGATTAGAAACCGGAGTCAAACAATATGTTGTTTATAAGAAATACACTGAACCATAAGACACACATTAAAATAAGGAGCTGTAGCAATATCTATTATGCTTCAGAGTAACAGCATAATCTCAGACAAAGCAAAAGTAAAAATAGACAACTAAATGTTAAAAGATACTATAGACAAGGAAGTAATATGAAGAAAAATTACAGCAAGTTTCTCTGATAACGACCTTATTTCTCAAATACATAGAAAATAGTCAAATTTATAAAAATAAGATTCATTCCCTAATTGATAAATGATCAAGGGATATGAACAGACAGTTTTCAGAAGAATTCAAAGCTAACTATGTCATATAAAAATGCTCTAAATCATTATTGATTAAAGAAATGCAAATTAGGAAAATTGTGAGAAACCACCTTACACTTCTCAGATTGGTTACTATGACAGGAAAGGAAAATGACAAATACTTGAAGGGATATGGAAAAACAAGGACACTAATACATTGCTGGTGAAGTGAACTGATCCAACCATTTTGAAGGAGCACTTGGAATTATGTTCAAAGAGTTATAAAACTGTGAATACCCTTTGACCTAGCAATATTACTACTAGGGCAGGATCAAAGGAAAAGGAAAACGACCTATATGTACAAAAATACTTATAGCAGCTCTTTTTGTGGTAGAAAACCATTGGGAATTAAGGGGATGCCCATCAATTGGGGAATGGCTGAACAAGTTGTGATGAATGATTGTGATGAAACACTATTTTACTATAAGAAATGATAGAGAGAATGGTTTCAGAAAAACCTGAGAAGACCCATATGAGTTGTTATAGAATGAAGTGAAGAGAACCAAGAGATCAATGTCCACAATTGCAAAAATATTGTAACACTAATCAACTGTGGAATACTTAGTTACTCTTATCAATACAATGATCCATGACAATTCCAAAAGTCTTATAATAAAAAAAATGTTATCCACGTCCAGAGAAATGAACTCTGAGTGCACATTGAAGTATAAATACATCCACTTCATTTTTCTTGCTTTTGGTGATATGGCCAATATGGAAATATGTTTTGCATGTTTTCACATATATAATTGATTACTTCTCAATAGGTGGTGTAAGGGGGTTAGAGGGAAGAGGACATTTTGGAACTAAAATTTTTTAATGTTAAAAAGAAAAAAATATTTTAAAACTAACAAGATAGGTGGATAACAATGTAATGGATGTTTGATTGCCTAATATTTTCAAACAGACTATGAATATATAATAGAGGAAAGCAGAGATTATTTTTCAATAAGATCAGAATAAAGCAAGGATTCTCTTATTACTACTATTATTTATCACAGTACCAAAAATACTAGCTATATCAATAAGACAAGAAGCAAAGAGGGAAAAATGATCATTTTATGCAGATAATAGGATTGTACACTTAGAGAACCCTTAAACTCTGAAATTAATTGAAATAATCACTCCAACAAAGTTCCAGGATAAAAGGTAAAATACACACAAATCATCAGCATTCCTATATTTAACCAACAAAACAGCAGAAATAGCTAAAAAGAGAAATTCTATTTAAAACAACTATAGAAAATATAAAATAATTCAGAGTACATCTACCAAGATTGATTTACAGGCTATATAAATCCATAAATTGAAAAACTATAACTGCAAAACCCATTGCAGAAAAACATTTGTCTGTATTTGTGTATAAACATATATATGCAGACTGAGAAGAAAATCAAGAGAAGAGACAAGGGAAGGGAAGGGAAAGGGAGGGGAGGGCAGGTGAGGGGAGGGGAGAAAAATAATTATGAGTATATGGCACTTTTAAGAAAGGAAGATCTGAGCAGGAAAATCTATCTGAAATACTCTGGATAGCCAGTATATAGTTTGAAGACCATGGGAGAAAGTTACAGAAAGAATAGTAAGATACAATAGTAAGACATACTTCACCTATAAGAATCTCTCCTGACCTGTCTACTACCAATTTATCCTTCCCCAGCACTCATGCCTTTCTCAGTAGAGCTGTACCTAAGAGAGTGAATTCTAGAGGAAAATTACACTGTATAGATACCCTATCCCTTTCCCTAATATGTATACAGAATAGTACATAGGGCAGGAGATCTGGTGTTTTATCAATGGTTACCAAAATTTGAAGGATATCAACAACACTATCTGGGGCATGCTTTTCTGCTCCAGTGGCCATGTCCACAAACCCACCCCCCTACCTTTACAGAAGTCACCAATTCTTCAGTAGCATAGAAAATTTGAGAAGTCCTAAAGTGTGCCTCCTCTCAGCACCCACAATGCAGGTGAGCACTACACAATTCCCTAAACCCTTCCTAAACACCATTACCTAAACCTGTCGTCCCTTGCTCTAGGCATAAACATTCTTACCTATGGCTCTGAATGAGTATCCATGTGAATTTAGGTTTAACTTCAAGTTGATAAAGAGAAGCATGTAGACTAAGAGTTATGTGAGAAAGTGAAAATTGGCTCCACCTTCTTTGGCTTTGTAGTGAGAGACGGCCATGAACTACACAGATGTACATAGATGAGTCTGATATCTTCATAAGCCCTATTTAGACAAATTACTTTCTTCCCTCCTCCCCCCTGAAATTCCCCTATTCTGCTTCAACCATGCTGTGTCAATACCATCAAAGATTCTAATCACAGAGGTCAGGGTGAACGCACAGAATCCTCAGAAAAGCTTTGACTCTTGATCATAAATATAGCAGTTATGGCAATACTAAAATCACGGTTAATATTCATCTTTTACACTCTAAATTATGCTGTTCATGTTTAATGAATATGGGTCAAAGTACTTAAAGGATCCTAACTCTAAGAAAGTGAAAGTAAATTTTAATTACTTGAACTGGGAATGAATTGGTAGTATACAATTTGGGGGACTTGGGCTATGGCTGCTGCAGAAATGGCTGTGCTTAAAGTCATTAGGAGAGAGAAGTATTTTCTCAGGTTAGAGCACTCCATGCATGGGACTGGAACTATCTATGTCCCCTGAGATAGAAACCTCTACAATTGCCATGAGAAACAATCCAGGAAATGAGACAGTGGGTTAGGTAAGTGAATCAATTTCTATCAACCTAATGACCCATCTTCCCTTTCAAGCTCACCAAAACGCCAGGATGCTTTTGTATTCTATCCTAGAGGCAGTAGGGAGCCACTGAAACTTCCTGAGCTGAGAAAGTCCGATGTTATAAAGATCAAGATTGCATAGAATGTGGAATATAAGATCTATGAACCAAGGTAAGCTAGATGAGGTCAAAACGAAGATAGAAAGATTATACACTGACATCTTCAGTGTTAGTGAACTTAAATGCACTTTAATGGGTGATTTTGATTCAGGTGATCATTACATATGTTACTGTGGGCAAGAATCCCTTAGAAAAAATGGAGTAACTCTTATAGATAACAAAAAGGTGAGAAAAGCAATGCTGGAGTATAATCTCAAATTTGGCAATGATATGTTTAAATCCAAGGCATATTGTTCAACATCACATTAATACGTCTGTGTTCCAACCACTGATACCAAAGAGGCAAAAGTTGCCTAGTTCTACGAAGACTTACGACATCTTCTAGAAATGATGCCCAAAAAAATGTTACACTCATTGTAGGGAGTTGTAATACTAAACAGAAAATCAAAAGGTAATTGGAATAACAGGTAAGTTTGTCCTTGGAGTACAAAATGAAGCAGGATGAAGATTAATAAAGTTTTGTCATAATTCTCTGGTCATAACACACACTCTTTTTCAGCAGCCCAAAGGATAAACCTACACATGGACATCACCAGGTGATCAATACTGAAATGTGTATATATACAAATATAAATAGATAGATAGATAGATAGATAGATAGATAGATAGATAGATAGATAGATAGATAGATATACTTTGCAGCTGAAGGTGGAGTTCTATAGATCCAGTTAAAGAAACACTATGACTCACATCCTGAACTTTTTATTGCAAAATTCAATGCAAAAAATAGGGAAAATCACCAGACCACATAGATATGTCCTAAATAATATCCCTTGTGAATATGAAGTGGAAGTGATGGATAGTTTTAAGGGATTAGATCTGGTAGATGGAGTGCCTGAAGACCTATGGACAGAGGTTTTCAATATTGTATAAGAGGCAACAACTAAAAAAAATTCCAAAGAAAAAGAACAAGAAAGCAAAACGTCTATCTGATAAAGCTTTACAAATAGCTGAAGAAAGAAAGGGAGAGAGAAAGGAAAAAATGAAATACATATCCAACTGAATGCAGATTGCTAGAGAATAGTGAGGGATATGAAACAGTATAAGGTGAAAGACAAAATATTTTCAAGAAAATTGGATATATAAAGGGAATGATTTATGCAAAAATGGTCATGATAAAAAACAAAAATGGTAGGAACTTCACAAAAGTAGAAATGATTAAAAAGAGGTGGCTAGAACATATGGAAGACTTGTGTAAGAAAGATCCCAACATCAGTGATAAACATGATGGTGTGGTTACTTATCTAGAGCCAGACATCCAGGAGAATGAAGTCAAATGGACCTTAGGAAGTATTGCCAACAATTAGGCTAGTAAAGGTGACAGAATTCCAGCTGAGCTATTAAAAATCGGGGTGGGGGGGAGGTGGGGAGGAGGAAATGATTCTGTTAAAGTGCTGTACTCGGCCAGCAAATTTGGAAAAATCAACAGTAGTCAACATATTAGAAAACATATATTTACTTCCAAATCTTAAAGAAGGAAAATAGCAAAGAATGTTCCAATTACTGAATGATTATGCTCATTTTGCATGACAGCAAAGTTATGCTTAAGATTCCAGATGCTGAGTTCTAGCAATATGAGAACTGAGAATTATCAGAAGAACAGGTTGGTTTTTAAAGAGGCGGAAGAATAAGAAACTGAATGGAGAACGTTTGATGGATTATGGGAGAGCAAGAGAGGTTCTTCATTTTATTTTTTATTAATTAATTTATTAATTTTTCTTTTTCAACATTCACTTTCACAAGATTTTGAGTTCCAAATTTTCTCCCCATCTCTCCAATCCCCCTACTCCAATACAGCATGTATTATGGTTGCCCTTTCCCATAATCTACCCTCCCTTCTGTCATAACTCTCCCTTCTCTTATCCCCTTCCCCTCTATTTTCTTGTAGGGCAAGATAGATTTACATACCTTATCTGTATGTCTTATTTCCCAGTTGCATGTAAAAACAATTTTTAACATTCATTTTTAAAACTTTGAGTTCCAACTTCTTTTCCTTCTTCTCTCCCTACCCACTCCCATTGAGAAGGCAAGGGATTCCATATGGATTATACATGTGCAGTCATGCAAAACACTTCCATAATTGTCATGTTATAAAAGACTAACTATATTTCCCTCCATCCTATTCTTCCCCCTTATTCTATTCTCTCTTTTGATCCTATCCCTCCTCAAAAGTGTTTACTTCTAATTACCCCCTCCTTCCATTTGTCCTCCCTTCTATCACCACTCCACCTCTTATTTATCCACTTTCCCCCTACTTTCCTGTAGGATAAGAAGACTTTTCATACCACATTGAGTGTGCACGTTATTCCCTCCTTAAGCCAAATCCAATGAGAGTAAGGTTTACTCTTTCCCTCTCTCCACCATTGAAAATGATTTTTCTTGCCTCTTTTATGTGAGAGATAATTTACCCCATTCTATTTCTATTTTTTTCCTTCTCCCAACATATTCCCCTCTCACACATTAATTTTTAGATATCATCACTTCATATCCAACTCACCCTGTGCCTTCTGTCTACATATATATATATAAAATCCCTCCAACTACTCTAATGCCGAGAAAAGGCTCAAGAGTTACAAATATTACCTTTCCATGTAAGAATGTAAACAGCTGAACTTTAGTAAGTCCCCTTCGATTTCTCTTTCCTGTTTACCTTTTCATGATTCTCTTGATTCTTGTATTTGAAAGTCAGATTTTCTATTCAACTCTGGACTTTTCATCAAGAATGCTTGAAAGTCATTTATTTCATTGAATGACCATTTTTCCCCTTGAGTATTATGCTCAACTTTTTATGGGTAGTTGATTCTTGGTTTTAATTCTAGCTCATTTGACCTCTGGAATATCATATTTCAAGCCCTCTGACACCTTAATGTAGAAGCTGTTAATCTTGTGTTTTCCTGAGTGTGTTTCCACAATACTCAAATTGTTCCTTTCTGGCTACTTGAAATACTTTCTCCTTGACCTTGGAGCTCTGGAATTTGGCTACAATGTTCCTAGAAGTTTTCCTTTAGGGATCTCTTCCAAGAGGAAATCAGTGGATTCTTTCAAAATCTATTTTATTCTCTGATTCTAGAATATTGGGGCAGTTTTGCTTGATAATTTCTTAAAAGATGATGTCTAGGATCTTTTTTTGGTCATGGTTTTCAGGTAGTCCCAAAATTTTTAAATTGTCTCTCCTGGATCTATTTTCCAGGTCAGTTGTTTTTCCAATAAGATATTTCACATTGTCTTCTATTTTTTCATTCTTTTGGTTTTGTCTTCTTGACTTTTCATAAAGACAAAGGTTTGTGTAGTCAAAGCTATGGTCTGCTGAGCACTACAGAATCAACTCTTTTGAATTTGAAATTCCCTTGGACAGCAAGGAGATCAAAGCAGTCAATACTTTAAATAAGTTAACTCACAATATTCACTGGAAGGTCAAATGCTGAAGTTGAAGCTGTGAGAGCAAGCAGGATGGGATTTGTTTGTTTGGAGTTGTTTTCCAGGTTCAGACTAGATTGTGAACACATGAGGATTCGGTCCTCTTTGAGCCCTGATGGTTCACAGATGTGCTGAGTCATGTGGATTTCATACCTGCTGATTCTGAGCTAATCAGAAGCCAAGTCTTAGTTATATATAGTGAATGGTTAGAATTTTACTTTGGGGGTTCACTTATGAGAAGGATCTTGTGATTACTGGGTTGAGACTTTGAGTGGCCATATGTTCAGACTTCCCTGCCCCCCCGCAACTACTTAGATGTAAAGGCTGTCTCAATCCAGGGATGTATGTAAATTGTAAAGTAATATTGCTCTGATTCAGGCAGTAGAGCCCTGTCTGTTGGTTTTGATAAAGATAAAATGTTGTTTGTTGAATAGATGAAAGGCTTTGTAACTTTGGGAATATAAAAGACAAAAAGGTATGTCTGGAAGCATTTGTTTGAACTGATTAAAGTGATTGTTGATCCTTCAAAAGTTACCTTTCCTTTTATAAATGCAGATTTAAGAACCTGTGATAGTAGGTTGTTATCTCCCTTCTCCCCTTACCCCTTGTATGTTGTGTTGCTTGCTGATACAGAAGCTTAAATACTTTGACTACATAATGAGAAGATGTGACTCATTGGAAAAGACCTGATGTTGGGAAAGACTGAAGGCAAAAGGAAAAGGAGGTAGTAGAGGATCAGATGGATAGATAGTGTCATGGAAACAATGAATACGAACTTGGACAGACATCAGGAAATACTGGAGGATCAAAGGGCATGGCACACTGTGGTCCATGGGATCATGAAGAGTTGGCATGTGTGAATGACAGAACAAGTTTATTAGATAAAAGTTCTCTAACTCAAACAAGTTACCACTGAGTGGCCCTTTTTAGTGAATTATGTGACAGAAACCATGAGTAAGAGAAAATTAAGGAAGGTGTAGCAGTCAGTTAACTGATTTGACCTCTGAAATTTTATGAACAAGCTTATAATTCATTAATACAATCACTTCCAGTGAGATACTCCCTCTACACACTGAAAAAAAGAAAGTAGATTGTCCACAGACAGGAAGGAAGTAAGGATTCAAACCAATGTCTTCTGGTCTCTGAAGTCTAACTATCCAGTATGCCTTGCTATCTCTCCAACCTTTATTATTTGTGAATTAAATTTGGCTGATTGTTCTCTTTAGAGAACTTTAGAGTTCTTTAGAACTGTCTAGTATTTTTAGAAGTATTTTATCACAATAAAGAATTCTCGGGTCTAAGATGTATACAAGATGCACTGAATATCTAAATTCTATCATAGAAATGTTAAAATATCAAGCTATGTGCTGAACTGAGGAGAACAAGTTGCCATGACAACCTTGGTGCCTATTCTATTCTTGGACTGGGCATGTGCAAAATGGTGCCAACTTATTTGAGAGTACAATGAGAATAAACAACAGAGGCAAGGCACCCTGAATTTTTATTTGTCTGTTATTGGGGGGATGGGGAGAGGAAGGCAATTCCTTCTACATCATGGGACTTGAACAAGAGTTAGATGTGTCTCAAGGAATTTTAATTCCTCTGTTTCCAGAATAGAGGGGGATCATTAGGAGTGTTGTACATAGCAAGATTATCGTATTTAAGTGCAAACTAAAACTATATGGATCAGTAAAACACCTAAATAAATCAATCTTTCCTCTGTGTTTTTCCTAACCCTGTAAAGTTGTAACAAGGTGATGGATGGGACAGTACTAGATGCTTTAGCATGCATATTGATGTTGAATTCAATTCGACAGATATTTATCCAGCACAGTGCTTAATAATTTATACAAGACACAGTGCTAGTCACTGGTGATAGAAAGAAATAAATGCAATAATCCTTGCCTTCAAGAAGCTTATATTCTACTGGAAAAATACCACATACATACAGTTCAGTGAATGCAAAGTAAATACAGTGTCATTAAGTTTAAGAAGAGACACAGTGATAGTAAAGAAGAAAAGAAAGAAGGAAGAAAAAAGAAAGGAAGGAAGAAAAAGGAAAGGAAGGAAGGAAGGAAGGAAGGAAGGAAGGAAGGAAGGAAGGAAGGAAGGAAGGAAGGAAGGAAGGAAGGAAGGAAGGAAGGGAAAAAAGAAACTAGCAACAGGGAAGATTCATTAAGAAAGGCCTTGTGGAGATTGCTTCTGAATTGTGATTTATAGAAAGCAAGGGATTCTGGGAGGCAAAAGTGAAGAAGGGTTGCAGTCCAAATATTGAGCAGAGAAGAAAGACGAAGAAGATCACAAAAGTAATCCCTCCGTCCTCAAATGTTGCACAAGCACTCTTTGGGCAGCTAAGTGGTGCAGTGGATAGAGTACCAGAGCAGGAGTCAGGAGGACCTGAGTTCAAATCTCACCTCAGACATTTGACACTCACTAGATGTGTGATCTTGGGTAAGTCATTTAACCCCAACTGCCTCATCCTGGGTCATCTCCAGTCATCCTGATGAATATCTTGTCACTGGATTCAGATGGCTCTGGAGGAGAAGTGAGGCTGGTGACCTGCACAGCCCTCCCTCACTCAAAACAAAGTCAAATGCAAGTCATGTCATCATTTCTCTGATGGCATGGTCTTTGGCAACAAAGGACGAACATACACACACACAAGCACTCTATCTGAATCCTTCCTTGGCATTTATGTCACCTAACATTGTATCATAATTATTTTTAAACCTGCTATTTCCTATCCCCTCCTCCATGATTCTAAGCCCTTGAGAGCAAAGACTGTGTCACATCTTTCATTGTATTCTGTTTGTTGAGGTCAGTTTGTTATCTCACCAACTTTCTCAGATTCAAAGTTCCTAAAATCTAGTTCTTTCCTCTAATCTCCAAAGCCTGCCTCTCCCCATAACTTCACCATTTCTGTTGAGGTCACCACATCATGCCAGTCATCAACCCTTCAGTCATTCTTGATTATTTATTGTCCACCGCTTCCTGCATCCAATCAATTTCCATGTCTTGATGATTTTGCCTACGAAAATGTTTTTCCCAGTCATTCTTTCATTTGCAGTTCCACTGTCACCACCCTTGTTTAGGTCTTTGTTTCCCCTTGTCTGGACTATTAGAATTGGCCTTCAGTTTTTCTCTTCTACAATTCGTCCTTCACACAGATTTACCTGTACAAAAACCTGATGTGTAATTCAATCCAATTTAACTTATTAAGGACATGTTCAGTGAATTGGGTGCTAAGATAGAAAAAAAAGTTGAAATAGTCCATGCCCTTTAGGAGTGCACATTCTAATGAGATGATACAACATTGTACATGAGTAAATAAATTAAAAGAATAAACCAAGTTACAAAATTATTCCAAGAGGGTAGGAGCACTGACTAACTAACTATGGCTATCAGGAAAGACCTTGTATGGGAGAGGCACCTGAGTTATACTTAAAAGGAGGCTAGTGTGAGGATCCCCATGCCAAGACCACTCTTCTTTTTTTACTGTTTGGAGACCCCTGTTTTCCAGAGTTAAGGCCCTTCAGTTAGGTTGCACCCTGAGCTTGGCATAACAACAATCCTTTGTATTCACCCTCTAGATGAGCTCAGCCACAACAAAATCCCATAATTTTTTCACACCACCTCCAGGTTGGTGCTGAACTTGGACAAGCACTTACAGTATCCATGTTCCCATCACAAAAACCTGATATGAATCAAACTTACCTCATTATTGCTGTTACCCCTCACTGTCAGGGCTACAGATCACTATTTAGCAACTAGTACATGTATTGAGTTTACCCAAACTAAAGCAGACCTCCTACTAGAGGGTTTCCCAGCACGTGTCTACTTTCCCTCTTCCAATGGAATAAAAACAAACTTTCTTGCTTATGAGCATTGTTAGCTTTTTGGTTTATTTTATTTTATTGGTTTGAGTTAAACATGGTTGTGATAACCAGTGAGCTCTTTGGTATTATCAGAGTTAACAATGGTTGCATAACCTCTGAGGAGTGGAGTTTCATGTATAGGGAACAGTTAGCAGGCCATTCTAAGTCAAACAGAGAGTTCTTAAAGGGAGATGATATGAAATAAGACCAGAAAGATACATATACCATTTTGTTGAAGGCTTCAAAGACCAGGCTGAGAACTGTGTTTTTTACCCTAAAGGAAATAGGGAGCTACTGCATCTTAACAGAGATAAGGGACTCAGAGTGCAGATGGAGTCCTCCTCCTCTTGTGTATGGCCAATGTGGGAATTTCCTTGATTATATGTATTTATAACAGGGTTTTCTTTTGTTTCTTTCTCAATGGAGTGAAGTGGGTGACAAGGCATATTTGTGGGAGAGAAGGTATATTTTTCCATTAAAAAATGGGATTTAATTTAAAAGAGATAGGTAGAGGCATAGACGTTTTTATGTTTACATACATATTTTTACGTGTCCCCATTTGATGGTTTTATAGGGAAGGACTTAGGAGAAAAAATTTAAAAATCAAAGTCTATTTGTTGTTGTTGTGTTCGTCCTTCATTTTGTAAGTGAATCAAAGAAATGATGACAAGACTTGCACTTAATTTTGCTTTGAGTGAGGGAGGGCTGTGCAAGGTCACCAGCCTCACTTTCACCTCCTGAACCATCAGGATCCAATCTATTCCATTAACCTAGGTAAAACTGAGAAGTACTTACACTAGAGCACAATTTACATGAGTGATGAGAAAGAAATGAATGAGGAAGATATTAGATATTATAGGAACTATATTGACTGGACTTGGCAATCAATTGGAAATGTTGAGAAGGAGTGTGAAATTAAGGAATGAGTCAATATGGCAGCAGTATTGTGAACCTGGGTGACATAAAAGATGGTAATGCTCTCAAAAAAAAGTTTTGAAAAGGGATAAATTTGGGATAAAATATAAAGAATTCAGTTTTAAACATGTTAAGTTTGAGATTCCACCGCAATATGAACATGAGAATGTCCATTGGACCACTGTTAATGTTGTGCTAAAGCCCAGGAAAGAGGTTAAAGCTACATAAATAGATCTGGAAGTCATCTATATAGAAGTGATCGTTGAATCTATGGGATATCATTAATTTAGAAGGTGTAAAGAAAACCTAGGAAAGGGTCTTGAAGGCTTCTCAAATCTAGTGGATAGGAAGAGGATGATTATACAGAAAAAGACTGGGAAAGAATAGTCAAAGATACATGAGTGGAGTCAAGAGAGGAATATCTTGGAAGACAAGGAAAGAATTACCAAGGAGGAGGGGATGAGACACAGAGTCAAAGGTGTAGAAAGGTCAAATACAATGACAAGTGACAAAAGGCTATTGGATTTAGCAGGGAAGGGATCTTTGGTATTGTTGGAAACAACTATTTCAGTCACAAATTAGGACAGAGAAGCAGATTTCAAAGGAATCAAAATGAGTAAAAAAGGGAAGATTAGAGGCAATGAGCGTAAACTACCATTTCTAGCATTTTAGCTGTGAAAAGAAAGAAAACAAATCATGATAGCTTTACAGGACAGGGAAACAGGAAGGTTTCTTTTTTAATTGATATCTTTTGCTTTCATATCACCTTTATTTACAAATATATAAGCCCCTCTCCTTATCCAGTTTGCTGTTCCTTTTGATAAAGAATAGAAAATAAAAGAAAGAAGGGGGCAAGCATTTTAGCAAAACTAATCAACCTATCTACCCAATGACAATGTATTCCACACATATAGTCCCCCCCAATTCTGAAAAGATGGGGGAAAATGTGATTTCTTATCTTTCCTTTGGGACCAGATTTGATCATTATTACAAGATTCAGGTTTGGTTTTTTTACTGTTTTGTTATTATTGCTCTTTCCATTTATGTTTTTGCTTTCTGCATATATTTTCATCTACAAAGGACATAGACATGCCAGAGATGGAAGCCTGATGGACAGAATGGAAATATTAGATTGTCTGTATTCGTTTAGTACAGAGAGACTATTCTTTAAAGAGACAGTGTCACCTTAACCTGAATTGGAGGATGTCTATGTTTTGCACCCTCCTCTGGTGATCTGATTCATTCAAAACCTTCTTTAGGTAGGGAACAAGCATGGGGAAAACTGGCTGCATCAGTTGTGAAAGATCTTGCTGCTTTCTATCCCCTTCCCAATCCTTATCTCCTTTTCTTTCTCTCTCCCATTGACTTAGTAAATTCATTAGGTCAGAAGAGCCTGCAATGACCTTGCTTGTTATTTGGGTGCTGTAGTCATAGATGGAGGAGATGTGATTTTAAAGGGACTCTGTTTTTCTATTTATACTTAGCTGAGATCAGGTGCACTGACAAAAATGGAATTTTGATGGGATGACAAGAAGACACAGAGAAGTAGTTTTTAGGAATAGAAACCTTTCAGGGAGGAGAAATCTATGTAATATGTTCCCCTGTGAGCACCCACGCTAGTGAAGCAATAAGTATAGGGAGGAGATAACATTAAAGAAGGAATATGATTGCAGGAAAAAATGGTAAAAAGTCAACAAAGGCACATTTCTACTCAAGGAAATCATGCTGATTTATTTGCACTGAACAAATTTAAACCTAGAGAACAGAGGATAATAATATTAAAAGTTAGCATTATTCTTCACTATCCATCCTGTTATATATAACTTTCTCTATACCCAAACTCCTTTCAATGGCTTTCTGATGTCCCACAGTCTTCTCTTATAGGCACCAACATCCAGGATCACACTTACCATAGATCCTGGTACACCAGTTTCTCAACACCCTCAACTGAATGTGTCTTTAAAATCTTAGTTAAGGGTACCTTTCATACTGCTAACTTTGAATACGTTCAGTGCCCCTTTTCCCATTCAGTGTTTGTTATACCTCTAACAACACTAGCTCTCTTTATGGGTCAAAAAGATAGCAGTAATAGCAATAGTAAAGTCAAAGCCAGCACTTATCTCTTCCCTCAAGAGGTTAATTACAGTACTCTTGTTTAACAAGAACGGGTCAAGATGGTTTCCTTTGGGGATCATAACTCCAAGAATGTTAACACAAATTTTAATTGATAGAATTGGGAATGAATTAACTATGTAAAGTTTAAAGAACTGCATCTTCTGCTGCAAATGAACATCTACTTCAAGTCAGTAGGAGGAAGAAGTCCTAGCTATAGTTGATTTTTTCTCTTTGGAATGATCACTTGGCCCTGGGACCAGTTGGTTCCTCTGAACTTGAAACTTGAATGACCAGGGGAAGAACCCCAGGGAAATGAAGTGTTGAGATGGATAAGTGAATCTGATTCTTTCACCCCATGGACACTGATGGCTTTTCAAACTCAGTGCCTATATTTGATCCCAATTCAGATTTCACTAAAATTCATGTAACTGATTATGTAGACCTCTGAGGTAGAAGGACAAGGGAAACCGAAGACTATGAACTATAGGATCTCTGTGATTTGAATACGCTATTGTGATACTCCATGAAATCATTTGGATAATGAAGTCCAACTAAATCTTGCTGAAGGATCCCTCAATCTCCAGGATTTTGTGCTTCTGAGATGCCAAACTCTCAATCATCAGCTCTGTGAGGATATGTTAAGAGTTTTCCTTTTAGATTTCTGGTGATTGGGCTCAACCATATAGCATTCATTTATTCATTCACCAAAACTCTATCATGCCCCTACTATGTTCTAGGGACTATTCTAGACACCGGTTAGACAGAAATAAAATTTCAATAGTCTCTTCTCTTAAAAAGCTTTTATTCTACTGTGGAAATGTACATAAATCGGTAAGTACAAAATCGTCAAAGTAAATACAATGTAAATTTCTTGAGGGGGGTGGAGTAGAAGAGACTACTGACATTGGGAAGATAGAAAAGGTCTGGTATCAGTGGCACTTGAACTGAGCTCTGAAGGAAGCTGGGGATTCCAACAGGAGTAGGTGAGGAAGAAGGGCATTCCAGGAAGCGGAAACAGATGGAATAAAAACATGGAGACAAGCAATGAACTGTAACGAATGTGAGAGAGCAAGCAAATCAGTTTGGCTAAAACTTTGAATCTGTGAGTGGGAATAAAGTGAAAACAGCTGTGACCAGTAGGTTAGAGAAGTTATGAAGGCTTTCAACATCAAATCAAAGTATTTGTTTTTTTATCCAGGAAGAAAGAAAGGAAGAAAGAAGGGGAGGAAGGAAGGGATGACTGAATAAACAAATGAAGAAATAAAGAAATTAGCATGATTAAACATTTATTTTTTGCCAAGAACTAAGTACTAGGGATAAAAACTGGAAAGGAAAATACCAGTAGGTCTCGAGGAGCCAGTCTTTAAGTCTTCTAATTAGGGGAGAGAACACATAATGATAACTGATCTTCATATAGTCCTTGAAACTATGCAAAGTATTTTGCATTTTTTATCTAACTTCAACCTTAGAGGACAAATGTTTTTATTATCCTTATTATACAAGTAAGGAAAATGAAGCTGATGGAATTTAAGTGATTTACATAGGGTCACCCTGAAAGTAAGTATCTGAGGCAGGTTTCAAACTCAGGTCTTCTTGACTCCATGTCTAGAACTTTAGCCAATATGTCATCAAGTTGCTCATATAGGAGAATTCAGCTCCAGGGCAGATGGAAATGCCTAATGTCCTTAGGGTATAGATAGAGGGCAGATGGTAAGAATTAGTGGTCTATCATCTTACTAGAAGGATAGATATTGGTGATTCACTGCTCAGTCAAGAAATGTGACCAATCATATCTTCCCATTTGGGTGGGGTGAGGAGTGCAATTGGAGAGACCTATTCTGTGATTTTTGAGAAAAGAGGAGTGGCTATGAGGTTCAGAGTAGAGTATGAGCTCTATGTCCCTTCACACAGTTATGGGAATGGAGTAAGTGGTCAGCATCCAGCTTAGAGGAGCAGTCCAGCACTCATTGGAAAATGGCTAACAGAGGATGAAAATAGAGAAAGGAATTGCTCCTCACTGCCAGCTCGAAGAGCTCTCCAGCACCTGTTGAGATCTGTGGCATCAGGTAAGGAAAAATAGTTTAGAAGCAATAAGGATCCAGAGAAATTTTTCATCTAGTCATGTCCATGCTTTAAGAATGTCAGTTTGGTAGCTTGGGGCAAATAGTCCCTAACAGGCCACTACAGATGAAAAATATGCTAATTACCTTGGGGTTTCAGCCCAGGGTTTCAAGGATTCTGCAAATAAAGACTTGATCATCGATTTCATATTGGAAAAGGTATCTTTTCAATGTATCTTCCTTCCATTTGCAAATGATATATGTTTGCTGTTGCTATATAGATTATGTGTTTGTATGTAAGGTGGAGAACATAGACAATGTATTGACCATTTTTACTGATTTTTTGCCATGTATACATTTGGATATTGGAAAAGTCTTGAATTCCCTGTTTGTCCCAGCTCCCAATGAAACCCCCATGTTCTGAATTCCCATATAATTCATTGTATGTGACACTCATTTGGATCTTGATTTTTGCTGCCTTATATTATTAGTGATCTTTTAAATGTGTTTTCCCTGAAGTTCCAGCATTGATCAGATTGTTGAGATCCCAAAAGAGTAACATATGGGTCAAAGGTCAAAAAAGAACAATTTCATTTCTGAATAGCTATAATTGTAAATCTATATACCTAATATTTGACTCACTGTGTTTAAACATAGTGAGCTGATTTCAAGAGTAATAACTGATTATCCATTAGTAGTATTATACACACTCATTCGAAATTCAGCCATGTGATAAAGTAGATACACCTTTAGTAATTGTGTCCTATTCCACTGTCACCAACCCAATGGTGCATCTTAGTTTGGGCTGAGAGGCATCTTGATGGATTCTGGAAGAATTCAGGACCTTGAATCAAGAGATTTGGGTTTGATACTAGCTTCTTACATGTCCTAGTTGTGGGACTGTGAAATTAGGACTAATAATATCTTTTCTAGGTATCTCATAAGATTAGGAAAGCACTTTGTAAACATTTAGATGCTACATGAGCATATCCCTATCTATTGGGATGTCGGTCTTCCAGGCTGAGTAAAACTAGAATAGAGCCTTAACACTTTAATGTAAAGTAATGGTAGCAGGTACTTTACCTGAGAGTTTGGCTTTATATTAGAAGGCTGTGCATGTAGCACCATAGCTTTATCTATACACAACACAAAGGTAAAAATATACAAAGACTTTTCTAAACCCAAGTTATCAGCCATCAGAATGTTTCCCATAAAGGTTTCTTCCCAAAACTCTATGTCCCCATCAAGATGGCAAGTCCTTTGAAATCGGAGACTCTTTTATGTCCTCAGTCTGTTCCAGCGTCCTACATATATTAAGTGATCGATAGCTGATTAACTAATTATCTGTCACCAAACCTCAAATGATCTCATGTGTCCTTCTGCCCCCACAGTTAAAGGAAAATGTATTCAGAGAACTGGACTCAAGTAACAGAATTTGTGCTGATTGGCTTCCCTGGAAACTGGAGCCTGCAGATCATACTATTCTTGGGACTTCTGGTGACATATATGGTGACAATCCTGGGGAACTTGCTCATCATTGTGCTTAGCTGCTACGACCACCGCCTACAAACACAAATGTATTTCTTCCTGAGAAATCTCTCCCTCCTAGAGCTGGGATGGGTCTCTGTTGTGGTCCCTAAGATGCTGGTTTGCATCATCACGAGGAACTACTCTATCTCTTTTGCTGGCTGCATCATGCAGTCCTACCTCTATTTCCTCCTTGCCACTACTGATTATTTCCTCTTAGCTGTCATGTCCCTGGACCGCTATCTGGCCATCTGCCGTCCATTACATTATGAGACTCTAATGAATGGTCCCGTCTGTGTGCGACTAGTGATAGCCTCCTGGATTGCTGGTTTCCTTTGGGTCCTCTCTCCTACCATCCTCATGGCTAGTTTGCCTTTCTGTGGCCCCAATGTCATTGACCACTTCTTCTGTGACAGCTGGCCGTTGATGCAACTGTCCTGTGGTGATACTCAACTTCTGAAGTTAGTAGCCTTTATACTGTCCACAGCTGCTCTTCTGGGTTCTCTGGGACTGACTTCTGTCTCCTATGTCTGCATCTTTGCTACCGTCTTCCGAGCTCCAACAGCCAAAGAAAGGAGGAAAGCTTTCTCTACCTGTGCTTCGCATCTCACTGTGGTTGTCATTGCCTATGGAGGGTCCATCTTCCTCTACATTCGCACAGCAGAGAGCCACTCTATGTCACTTAAGAAAGGAGCCTCAGCCTTAGTATGCATCATCACTCCCCTTCTGAATCCATTCATCTTTAGCCTCCGTAATGATAAGGTGAAACAGGCTTTAGGGGATGCCTTGAGATGGCACCGGAACATTGGTGCCGGAAAGTTATAAGGATCCTGAAAAAGGTTGTGAGCATCTCTTTGTAATTTGGTAAATAAAACATTCCAAGCAGCAGACTATATCGAATCCTGGAGTCAAAGAAGAGCTTTAATCCTTTAATTTTGGAAAAGAGGTTTCATCCATAAGTGATGAAAAGGGATCTTGATGATTTTCTTATGTTTTTAACCACAAAAAGGCAAATACCTTTCATGGAGTCACCCTTAAACTTGAAGAATGGCATTTTGGTCTAGTATAAAAAGTATGGGGCAAAAAACTTAGAATCCAAGATTTGTAAATTACTACCAATTAGCATAAAGTCAAATAAGTTTCCATCTGTAAACTTGCTTCTTCATTTATAAAATGAGCAGATTGTGGATGGGGTCATCCTTGTGCCTTTCAGAGGTAATATTCTGTTATTCTCTAACTCTGATATTAAAATTACATGTAGAGCCATAACTAGAAATTATGTTAAAGCTTCTTTAAGAAGATTCCATTCAGAAAGTAGTTGGGATGGAGGATGCTATCAGTCCTGCCTAGAGGATAACCAAAATGACTAGAAAAGGGGCAACTCATCCTCTAGAGATAATCTCAGCATCCCACAAATTTCATGGTGATAAAAATATTATTCAGAGAAATAGTATTATATCCATGGGACACTGATAGTATGATATTCCAAGAAAATAAGGTTGTACTATGTTACTGAGAACCTATGAGAAGGGTCAGGAAAAAAATCAAGAATTGTACTGAGCATTACAAGCTGGTGGAGAACTTTAAAAATAGATCTGTGATGTCTACATGGCATGCATATGAAATTTGTTGAGTGAAGGGGAGAAAATAGGACCTTTCCTTTTATAGAGAAATTGCACACACTAGAAAATTATCATGCTGTGACAAAAACTCGATTTGCTTCTCTGTAGCCATGGCTTAAGTATATACTGCTGCTCTGACCACCACATGTGCATGTATCTAGAATAGAGTTGGCAAGTTTTAAAATATATTACAGGAAATGAATAGCAATCTGCGTGTTCCATCTATGAGATGAAAAGAGTGGCTTGCTGGTGAACAAGGGCACCTTCGAATTGCCATGAGGGTGGTGTGAGGTAGTAGAAACAGCCTGGAATTTGGAATGAAGAACCTTTGACAACTTGTTAGGACCTGTGAGATCTGAGCCTCATTAGCATCCTCCATCAAATGGGGATAATATTAACGGTACTGTTCACTTCCAAAATTGTTTTGAGAATCAAATGAAATAGTTTATATAAAGAGCTTTGCAAGCCTTAAAACCCAATATAAATATTAGTTATTTTTATTACCCAAGGTAGTATATTAGCTTCCAAAAGGAAAGGACTGTTTTGTCTTTATGCACCTAGTGCCTAATATTGTACCTTGTATAATAGCTGCAAAGAGGAATTTAATGGACATTTAATAGCTTCTCATTCTTGTTTTTATCATGAATAAACATATATTGAATTGAATTAAATCAAAGTAATTTCGAGTATCCATGGTAATTTGAAGTTTAACAAAAACAGAGTAGAATTGGTAGTTTTGCATTGTAAGTACATAGAAAATTGACTGTTTCCCATGTGGACTTTCTCAATCATTGTATCCCCCAGGACCAATAACTGTTAGTGTCCACAGAGTACATGACAACCGGCCTTGCTCTGTGTGAGACACCAGGGTTATAAGCCATCATCATGATTTTAACGGGAGCAATGGACAAAAAAGGTTTACTATTTTACCAACCCCTCTTGATAATTCCCTCAAATTTTGTACTTTTGGAGAAGCAAATATGCAGAAACAAAATTGACTTAGTCAATTTTGGAATATTTGGCCTTCCCTCTATACCCTCTCTTTGGATTTATGCTATTCTTAAAGCACATCAGAGTGATGCATATGATGTGATCCTGAAACATCTTGCTCTTGACCAAAATCACTATCATTCTTGGAGTCTCACAGTTACTGCCCAGACCTCTTTCTGCCACCACGGAGGTAGGATACCATTTTATATTCACATAGTGAAATAGCAGTAGTCAGGGATTCAGAAGGCCTGGGTTCAAGTCCTGCTACTCTTTCTAACTAACTAAATGATCCTGCACAAGTCATTTAATATCTGCACCAGTCTCCTTATCTCTGAAATAAGAATAATAGATTGTCTACTTCACTCAATTGTTTCAAGTATTAAATGAGATAACTAGAAAGTGCTACCTAAATGTGAATCATAATTACTATGAGAGTCAACTCTCAGGAAATTATCTGCCTTATTCTCTGACCGAATATATGTAGCTTTGGACTAATTTTTGTACCCAGTCAAGACAAAATACTGGTAAATGACATGGTATTTATTCTGGTAACCGCCCCCTCCAAAAGTAATTTATACATTTGATCAACAAAAAGAGAGAGGAGGAAATAATGATGGTCTATTACTCTTAGAAATCACTGATTATCTTCTAATTTACCCATACTACTTGGTGAAGTTTTTCCAACGCTTTGCAGTGCTCAACAGTACCATATACCATGTGAATTATTGCTACTACTACTGCTGCTGCTACCTCTACTACTACTACTACTACTACTACTACTATAGTAAAGTTCCTCAAAATTCTTATTTCCAAATTGTTCTGAAAGAGCATAAGGTTTCCACGTAGCTTTCTTTACAATGATGAGGGTGACTACAGAGATCTATATTATTCAGCTGACAGCAATTTTGAGTCCTCACTGTTTTCATATATACATGAAATGTGACCTAAAGGCCTTGTGAACACTCTTTTCAAGAAATGGGAAAATGGAAATACATTATAGTCATTGTATAGTTTGTTGGGGTCATAAAATGGCAGTCATACACTCAGTGTAACCTGAATGATGACATAGGCCAAGCCACCCACCCAGGAACTTGCCATTAGTATCCCATATAATGAGTATTTGTGCAATGGTTGGGAGTGACAACGTTGTTGTCCCAAAATGACATGGCCAGCAATAAGATAAGCTCCTTGATAAGTCCATTGAAATAAACAAAAAGTTACTCAAAATAAAACACCAAGGAGGTTTGGGTTGCCTGTGAGTAGATAAGCCATTATCCTAGAGCTATTGATGAAGGAGTAGCAGAAGGAAAAGGAGGAAAGAAGTGTGTGTGGTGGACATCTGGTATAACAGAGGTCATAATGAATGCATTTCTCGTAACTGTCATAAAGTATACAATATGTGCCAAAAAGAGGAGTCGTCAGATCTAATAGAGGAGAAAAAGAATATATACTGCTACCTGTGTAAGGTTGTCTGGATTCAATTGTTCACTACAGACCTGGAGATGAACCTGCTGTGAAAAATGTGCTACATCACTATTGACTTAGTCCCTTAGTGACTCTTCCAATATGCTGAATCAGAAAAAGTCTTCAGGGTCAAAATAAATATCAATATTAGCAATACTATGATTGTCTTTGGCAAGATTAAGGTGTCATGTTCTCTGTACTGAACAGACAAGATAACCACAACTAATACAAACAGGAATTAGGGTTGACCTCTCCCTTCTCTGCTTTATTATCTGAAAATTTATTTTATGAAAGGCCTCTGTTTCTATTAGTGATGTGTGCTAATGCTGCATTACCATAAAGAGCTGAGCAAGTGTTTCTAGAAAAAAGGAAGTTATGTGGATTGACAAAGTAGCTTCTGGTAAATGACAGTAATAAAGAAAGTGAGCTTCCTGTAAGGGACAGTTGATCTACCCTTCACAGTGACAAAAATAATCTTCTGTGGTCTTCTTGACTTAACTATCTTCCAACTCCACTTCCTTCTGGACTGATTTGCCACCACACAGACAGATAATCACAAGAGGAATGGCAGCACCTCCCACCAAGACCATCAGATCTGTTTTCAGCCCAGAGCTCATAACTATCATCCAGTGAAATAACTCCTATGGAGAAAGAGACAGCCATCCTCACCAAATGCCAAGCAACTGTCACACTCAAGGTAGGCAAGGAACCCTAGCTGAAATAGAAATGAACCATGAAGGAAGAGAAGGCATTATTTGCCAGGTAAGTCAAACTACTACTACCACTTTGACCATCATTCTCCTTCACATCCTTATAGAGATAGCACAAGACTCTGAATTCAAGAACCTTAGAAACTAAAGTATCCCCCAAAGTGGCAGACATCACTGAGAAAGGACATTATTGTGCAGAGGGGCCCACCTGCCTCATAACCCCAAACAACTATTGTAAAAAAACTGTCACCCAAAATCAGATAAGCACAGGTGCTAAGGAAATGTCAGAACTTCCCCCATCCTCAGGAGATCAGTCCTACTTCTAGCCCAATCCCCACAACTATCACCCAGGAAAACAACTCCTATGGGGAAGGTTCCAGTCATTCCCAAGACTTTCAAATAATTATAATGCACAAAGCAGGCAACCACCTAACTGAAGCAACAAGGCAACCTGTGGGAGAAAGAGGAGGACACACAAGTACCAGGCAAGTGAAACCAACTCCACCACTTGACCACCATCTCCCCTCAGACCATCATTAAGATAAATCAGGACCCTCGGCCTAACAGGGTTGGGAATAGCGATGCTTTCAGCCAAGTGCCCTTAGCACCTTGGACAGCAACCTTTGTAGAGTTGCAGCCTAGCCATTGTCCCCACAGGTGCTATAGTCTCAGATACTGAAAACTCAGAAAAAAACATTCTTGCCACCAAGGCCTTAGTACTTAGTCAAATGATTCAACATAAGAAACTGATAGGAATTTATCAGTGAAAATAATTTTAAATTACCATTTGCTTTGCTACTGCAACCTAAAGACCAGAGAACCTTTATGTCTAGCTTGTAGCTCAACTCTTCCATGTATGTTGTCTCTGCATTAAACTGAGTTCCTTGAGATCAGGGTCTATCTTACATTCTATTTGTGTCCCAAGTACTTAACACTGTGTTTTGCAGATAGCAAGCACTTCATAAACACTTGACTCATTCATTCATTTATCCTCAAAGCTATTTGAAATGTATTTGCTTAAGTGCACATGTGACTCAACCAACTCCAGTGGCTTCTTACTGTCTCTAGGATAAAATATTAACTCCACTGTTTAACTCTTAGGGCCCTACACAACCTTAGGCCAACCCTCCTTCCCAGCCTCACTATACATTACTTTCCTTCCCACAATTTGCAATCAAGCCAAATTCTGGTCATCTCTCTGTTTCTCCTATGTAACACTCTACCTCCTCTCTTTGTACTAGCCATCCTCCAAAGTAGGAATTCACTGCCTTCTTGCCTCCATGTTATACAGTATCCCTCTTTCTTTAAAATGCAATTTAGGGCAGTATCTTCTACAGGATTCCTTTCCTGGTATCTCCAACTGATGTACCCTTCCTCCCAAACTTCCTTGAATTAAAGTGCTTTTTTAAAAATATTTGCATGTGTTAACCTTATATTGCACATGCAAATATATTTATGTGTATAAGTATGTATGTGTGGGTGCATATATATATATATATATATATATATATATATATATATATATATAAAATATTTACTTGTTTTCTTCCCCCATTACAATGTAAGCTCACTGCCAATAGGAATAATTTCATTCATTTCATTTCATTCATTCATTCAGGTACTAAATATTTGTTGAGTGACAAGTGATCAATTCCCAAAACATATCTGTCTATATAAATCCCCTTCCCAAGAACTTTAGGTGGATCTTTATCATCACTGAATAATTGCCACTGGGGATAAAACACAAACTCTCCAACTTGGTGTTAGAAGTCCTTCACAAACTGATTCCAACTTACTTTTCTTTACTTAGTATTATAATATTTCATGTGTTGTACATTACAGACAAAGTGGATTATGTGTGTTCCCCAAATTGACATTCCATCCTCTGCCTCTCTATTTTCACAGGTTCTTTTCCATGAACATAATGCTCTTCTCTCTTTCCTAAGTTTCTGAGAATTCATAGGCTCATTCAATGCTCATTTTAAATGATATCTCCTAGGAAAAGCCTTTTCTGAGCCTCCAGGTTGTTGGTGCTTTCTTATTCTTCAGATATTACATAGATGTATGTGTATATATGTATGTGTGTATATATTCATGTATGTCTCTGTAAACACATACACATATATGCATATATACATATTTATATATATTGAGAAAGAGTTTTGCATATTTGACAATGCCCCTCCCCAGAACAATGTAAGATCATTTATGGCAGAGATCATTTTTCATTTTTCTTTGCACTTCATTTACCCATCACGCCATTCTGTGTACAGAACATTATTTAGCAAATCTTTCTGGATCAAAATAAATCAAACAGAATTAGTAGGAAATAACACAATTGTAAGAGAGAAGACTAGACAATGATGGCTGAATCTGGGGAGCATACAGAGTACTCTGCTTGCTGCTACCCATCCATGTGAAGGGTTTGGTGAGCCTACTTCCTTAAGTTTACAATGATATATAATGGAAAATTCTTGTCCCTGATTCAAAGAATAAGCAGATGTTCTGTGACTGTTACTTAGCTGCTTACTGTGTGGTGAAGAAATGCCTTAAAATTAGCTTCTCAACTAGAAATGAGCATGCTTATAAAAGAAAATAACTAGCCAAAATATAGATATCAATCAGAATTTTATCCTAATTCTATTTAAACTATGCTTTAGTGATCCTGTTTCAAGTGGAGAGAATGAGGGGAATGTTTAAATGCCTAGCATTCCATAATTGTGTTCTACATCTCCTTTATCAATTATTCCTAAGTCTGTGTGTGTGAGTGTATGTGTATGCATTTATGTCAGTTAAGGTGAAAAAAATTCTCACTGCACTTCAGTGAGCAAGAACCATTAGCCTCAAAGTGGAAAGATATCAGTCATTTATTCTTTCTACTCAGACTGATATATGACTTTGAATATATATATATATATATATAATATATATATATATATATATATATATATATATATAGTGTGTGTGTGTATTATTCCTTCTTTATGTTTGTTCTTTCTACTCTTTGGTGAATAAGGGTTGGAGACAAATTGAACTAAGCTATGGCATTATCAGTTTTAAAAGATTTGGAGAATCACCAATGGTCCAGGAATTGAAATTCATTCAGAACTTCCCTAGAAGCTGAGTTCAATGGTCCAGGACATTTCTGAGATGTTATTTGACCCAGGCCAACAATGGATCATCTCACCCTCAGACTTCGAGTCCTACAAGCAAGGAGATTGATTTGTTTGGAAAAATATTTCTTGTAGCCACTTTAAATTTCAGAAAACTCTTCCTTAGGGATTCAAGCATTAAATGAAAGCTTATGCCCAAGTTTGGAAGGATGTGGTTGGGGATTTTTTTTTGTAATTTAAAATTTTATTTTTTCCAATTACAAATAAAAACAATTTTAACATTTTTTTTCAAATTTTGAGTTCCAAATTCTCACTCCTTCCCTCCCTCCTTTCTTTCTCTCCCTCCCATTTAGAAGCCATGCAATTTGACATAGGTTATACATATCAGGTCATGTAAAACGCATTTCCATGTCAGTTATTCTGTGAAAGAAAACTCAAACAAAAAAAATAAAGAAAAAATATCTTCGATCACCATTCAGGCTCTACCAGGTCTTTGTCTGGAGATGGACAACACCTTTCTTCATAAGTCCTTCAAAGTTGTCTTGGATCATTGTATTGCTAAGAATAGCTAAATTATTCACAGTAGGTCATCATACATTATTGCTATTAATGTGTAAAATGTCCCTTATGATTTCTCTTGCCTGTTCACCTTTTTTTGAGTCTTGTATTTCAAAGTCAAATTTTCTATTTAGCATTGTCTTGTCTTTTCATTAGGAATGTTTGAAAATCCTCTATTTCATTGAATGACCATTTTCTGCCTGAAGTTTTTCTGGGTAGGAGATTTTTCATTGTAATCCTATCTCCTTTGCCCTCAAGAATATCATATTCAAAATCCACTGATCCTTTAAGGTAAGGTGCTAATTCTTGTGATTTCTTGGTTTCTCGTAAAGTCATTAGACTCCATCTGTTCCATTCTAATTTTGAGAGAACTATTATCTTCAGTGAGCTTTTGAACCTCTTTTTCCATTTGGCTAATTCTGCTTTTGAAAGCATTCTTCTCCTCATTGGCTTTTTGAACCTCTTTTGCCAATTGAGTGAGCCTATTTTTTCAAGGTGTTAATTTCCTCAGCATTTTTTTGGGTCTCCTTTACCAAGGTATTGACCCATTTTTTCATACTTTTCTTGCATCTCTCTCATTTCTCTTCCCAGTTTTTCCTCCACCTGTCTAACTTGCTTTTCAAAATCCTTTTTGAGCTCTTCCAAGGCCTGAGCCCACCCGACATCCCCCTGGGATGTCTGGGGTACTGAGGCCCCACCCTCCACGTTTTTCCCTGATGGCAAGAATATGTCCTCGTCATCAGATCCAAATGTCAGGATCATTTGCATTTGTTGGAAAAAACTCTCTATAGTCTTATTTTTCTTCCCTTTTCTAGGCATTTTCCCAGCCAGTTACTTGACTTCTGAGATTCCTGTCCACTCCCGCCTAGATCCGCCCAGCTAGTGCTTGGGGTCTGAGATTCAAATGTGCTTTCCGCGCCACCCAGCTGCTAATCAATGTGACCTTTAGTTCTGGTGCTGGGGTGGGGGCAGGGCCACCTCCCAGGCTCGGCTTCCTCAGGGGCTTTATGCAGAGACTTTCAGGAACGGAGCAGGTGGGGGGGGGGCCCGCCTCCCAGGCTCAGCTCCCTCAGGTTGTTTATGCAGAGACCTTCAGTAATGAAGATCCTGCCTGCTGCTGGGGGAGTCCCGGGCCGCCGCCGCCACTGCTGCCTTTGCTGCCGCCCACGCCTCTGCCTCCGCTGCTTCCTGCCCCCATCTCTGCCGCTGCCGCTTCCTCCCGAGGGGGCCCGAATCACGGAGACACCCCGCTGCTCCTCTCTTCCAGCCCAGGTGTCTCTCCCACTGACCTGCAGCCTCTGTGGGTGGAGGGACCCTCCCGGCCGCCGGAGTTTCCGTCCCTGAAGCCTGCTCGGGTCAGCTTCTTTCGGGCCGTGGCCAGGGCAGCGCTGGGGTCGGGTCCACTTTCCGGGGTGCGACAGACCCTGGGGACAGCTCTCCAGGGCTCTCTGGAACGGAAATCTCTTCCACTCCATTTCTGTACACCTTTCAGTGGTCCAGAAGTTATGGGGGTCCCTTTTTACATTAATTCTATGGGCTGTGGTTTCAGAGCTCGTAAACGTGCATCCTTCTACTCTGCCATCTTGGCTCCACCCCTTAAGGTGCTAATTCTTATAATATCCTGACTGTGGCTCCATGATATTTCAATTATTTCTTTTTGGCTGCTTGCTATATCTCCTCCTTGACCTGGGAGCTCTGGAATTTGGCTATAATATTCCTGGGAGTGTTCATCTTGGGATTTCTTTCAGGAGGTGATCTGTAGATTCTTTTTATTTATATTTTACCCTCTGGTTCTACCTCAGGGTAAATTTCCTTAATAATTTCTTGAAAAATGATAGATATCAGGCCATTTTTAGAATTATGGCTTTTAGGTAATTCAATAATTCTAAAATCATCTCTGCCAGATCTATTTCCCAGGTCACTTACTTTTCCAATGAGATATTTCACATTTCTTCTATTTCTTTTCATTCTTTGATTTTGTCTGATTGTTTCTTGATGTCTTCTAAAGTCATTAGCATCCACTTACTCAAGTCTATTATTATAAAGAATTATTGTCTTCAGTGAGCTTTAGTACCACTTTTTTCATTTGGTCAATTCTACTTTTTAAGGAGTTCTTTTCTTCAGGGAGTTTTTTTAATATACAATTCTGCTTTTTAAGGCATTATTCTCTTCATTGGATATTTGTATTTCTTTTTCTCCATTTTGCCTATTGTGTATTTAAGGCATTGTTTTCTTTAGTATGTTTTGTGCCTCCTTTACCAACCTGTTGACTCTTTTTTTATGATTTTCTTGCATCACTCTCTTTTCTGATTCTATTTTTTTCCTCTACCTCTCTTATTTGATTTTAAAATCTTTTTTGAGGTCTTCTATGACCTGGAGACAATTTATTAATTTATTTTTTTCTTTGAGACTTTGGATGTAGGAGTTTTGATTTTTTTTGTTTTCTTCTGAGTTTGTGTTTTGATCTTACCTATCACCATAGTAACTTTTGATAGGCTGCATATTTTCCTGCTGTTTGCTTATTTTTCAGGCTATATCTTGACTTTTAACTCTATGCTTAACTTGGGCTCTGAAACTGGAGTGTCCCAAACTTCAGGCTTTTGTGGACTTGTTTTCCAAGGTAATTCTGGGGACCTGTAAGTTTTTGGGTCTTCCAAGGTAGTATGATCTAGGGAAAGGAATGTTTACTATTCTTCTGTACTGTGCACTGGTCTGTGATCAACCACAAGGTCTCTTTTCCTCCCTATAACTGTGATAAGGGTTCTTTCTTTCCTGTAGCTATAAGCTCTGGCATGCTAGTGTCCCTCCTCACCCTGGGGCTGAGACCCAGGACTGCAACCTATCCCCATGTATAGGCAATGCACAGAGTCATGCACCTGGTGTCAGCAAAGAAGCCTCTGTAAATCGCCTTCTGATCAGATATCTGACTCCCTTACTGTTTGTTGACCAAGAGGTCCAGAAACTGCCACTGCTGCCACTCATTCAGTCACCCTAGAGGTCTGCTCCAAGTTTACAGGGGCCTGGCCTACACTGGCACAGCTTATGCTGGACTGCACTCCACCCTCACCATGGTGAAATGGACCTTTCTTGCCCAACTTCTAAATTATCTTGGGCTGAAAAATTGTTTCATTTCATCTTTTTCTGGGTTCTGTCACTCTAGAATTTTTTAAGAGTCATAATTTAAAGGTATTTGGAGGAGTTTGGGGAAAGAGTTCAGGTGAATCCCTGCATTTATTCCACCACCTTGGCACTTCCCTGAGGGATGTGTTTTTGCCTCTGTTCCTAGCTATATCTTTTAAGTGCTAAGTGATGTTAATTGGTTCTAAATGAGTTTTCAAAGTGTTCAATGAAACAGAAAGAGAAAACAATTGTGAGTAATATTGTAAGGATTCACCAGAATGGAGGCCTGAGCTCTGGGGTTCAGTAAAAAACTGTAATCCTTAGGGGGACCTCTCCCACCATCACCCTGAGGGAAAGATATAGCTAGTGAATGTTCTGGGAAACTGTCCCACTAAGTGTACTTTTGAATTGAGAGACTTAAGTCCTGAGACTCACTACACAGTAATATAATGCTCTTTATCTGGATATTTATGGTTTACAATGTAATTTACTCATAATGTTGTGAGGAAAATTATATAAACATTCTCCCCATTTTACCCATTGAAACATTAAAGTACAGGGAGGCTAAATTAAGGTCAAATTTGCTTCACTCTATGAAAATGATAAAGAGGAAGTAGTTAGGTAACATGAAAGTGGCTTTATTTTACCCAGATCTATTGATTCCTTATCAGTTTCCTCCAATTGCTGGAAATAAGGAATATTCATATATACGTGTACATATATACACATTGTTTATTTGTATGTATATATACACATATGTGCATATATATACATGTGTTTATGTATGGGTGTACATGTACATATATATGATTTATAAAGCTGCAACAACTTTAATTATAATTTTTCTACCTCTTTCCAGAAATTCTCCATTTCAAAATATCAGTCATTTCTTGCACTGGTATATCCCATCTGATACATGATAAAATGAATATATTAATTCTTTGATATAGATGGAGCTGAGGGTCACTTGGATACCTATACCATTATGCCTGCAGAATTGAACCAATGTTTTGTTGCTGAATAGTAGGTACAGCAGGCATACATGATATGATTCGAAAGATGTTGGCGAGAGAAACTGCATCCAAAGTATCACCTCTAATCCAAAGGTCATTGTTCCAGATATCTCATTATTAGAAATACAGTTCTTTCACCTAAGGATTATTCTTTCCTGTGGTCCTAATGTAAATGGAAAAAAGAATTACAACTGGACATGGAAACACATTGTATTACTAGAACAAAGTAAATTACTTTTAAGATCATTTTCTTTCATGATTGAAGGAATAAATATAAAAAAGGGCATTATGTTCCTACTATAGTGGAAATAGAAGTCCAGGAAAACAGGTAGGATTTTAAAGAAAACATTTTTCACATACTTAATAATTTTACCTATAGCCAGTTTGAATTCATGGGGTTCTGCCAAGTAAATTAGTCATATGATAATTTTGAAGACTATTTTACTGTCCGTGGTACTGAAATGTAAAACTGTTAAAAGTAAAATTAGTTCATTGTGTGCAGGATTACAGATTTGGAACCAGTAAGGAAAGTACATATGTAACTGGATTTGCAGCCACTTTATTGGCATCAGTGTCCTACTTACCCTGCAGCAACATCATGAAACTGTGCTGACTAAAGTGATGAAAAAATTCCTGATTCTCTGACCTTAGAGAAACTTACTCTGTACAATATGAGTAAGCTATTGTCTTCACCTTCCTAAAACTTTTCCTTTTACTGCCCATTGACATGGATATTTACTTCCTACTTCTGAGTAGATCTCAAGCTTTTGGTTTAGGGAAAGTGTTCTTTGTCCACTGTACTACGCCCGGGCTGACCAAGAGGGGAGCGGGGTGTCTCTGTGGCTCGGGCCCCCTCGGGAGGAAGTTTGAAAGCCACTAGTCTGTGTATATCTATTTAAAGCCAGAGAACTTTGGAGGCTCATACCAAGCCAATCAAAGTACAGGGATTTCTAGCCCCTAGTAAGAAAAGTCCACCAGATGTTTTTCTAGATTTGTGCTGGAATTTCAAAGTCCAGAGGTTCTATCTTTACCCACCAGCACAAAAAAGAGAATGTGGCTATGTGAAAGGTATAGCTTTTTTCTCAATACTGAACTCAAATTTTCATTCAACTCTTGCCTTAACCTTTCAAGGACTATGAACACTGATCATAGTTTGATGTGAGGTGAGAATTTTTCCCACTTAACTGACATATATAAGTATAGATGTACTAAAGTAAAGAGATCTCTGAAGTAAGTGACTTGATGTAGAATAAAGTGATGAAATGCAAGGTGTTTAAATTTTCAGCCATTTTCTCTCTCTGAAATAGATTCACTAAAGTAATAGTTATACAGATAATTAGGAGGCTAAACTTCCAAGAAATATCTAATACTCTAAAGAAATGAAGAATAATTCCTTTTTTAAATTCTTTTTTGTAGGACTATGCAATATGTTGGAGTGTTAAAGAGTAATAAGTGAAAGCAATTACTTCAAGAATTAACTGGAGGATTAACCATAAATATGCCCTACAAAAAGTAATTAGTTGAGTAAATAGTATCAAATTTTGCTCTTTATTTACATCAGCTACACAGATTTTGAAAGGTACCTAATAAGAGAATTAACATAAGGATAAAACCAACATCTCATTCAAATTAGACACCACAAGAATGGTGACAATACACATTTACTCATTATACTACATCTTTTTCCCATTTCAGATAAGTTATCTTTACCCCTCTTCCCAATCCAAACCAGGTCCCTCTTATGACTTCCCCTATTTTGGCAATTACACCATTATCCCAATCAGAATGGTTGATTTTAGAGTTAGAAGGGGCCTCAGAAGTTATCTGGTCCATCCTATACCTGAAAAATTTCAGTGACTTACCTGAGAGTTGTCCTCTTGCCTCTGCTTAAAGAATTCTGTTGGAGTTTCAGGTCAGATAAAACTACCACCTGTAACATTCTATTCTTATTGATAGTTCTAATTCTTAGAAAACTTTTTTTTTACACTAAGCCTACATTAAGCCTAAACATTAACAGTCATAGATATAAAGAAAGGCTCCATTGGTGAAATATTTATAGCAAATATTTATAGTTTTGGGGGTTTTTTGTATTAGCCAAAAACTGGAAACACAGTAAATGCCCTGGGTTTGAAAACAGATAAATTATATTCCATGAATGGGATGTAATATGATTATGCTCTAAGAAATAATAAATATAATGATAATGGCAAGCTTGTTAGAGTTACATGAAGTGGTACAAAATGAAACAGAATAAAATAAATAACTGCAACAATTAAATGGAAAGACAAAAAACTACAAACCAATATGAAATGAATGTTGCAAAATTTCAAAGAATAAAATTGCCCCCAAAAAACTGTTATGAGAAGAAAACCTTCCCCATTCCTTTGTAGAGATGGAGGATTCATGAGTTTTCAACCATGCATATGTTGTAATATGTGTGTGGATCATTGTGAATTTTTCTTCTTTCTCTTTTTCTTTTAAAAATTCTTTATTATGAGGGGGCGGAGTCAAGATGGCGGAGTAGAAAGTCGCACGTATATGAGCTGCGAACCCACAGCCCATAGATTTAATGTAAGAAGAGCTCCCCAGAAGTTCTGGATTACTACAGGGTGTGTAGAAACATAGTGGAAGAGATTTCCGTTCCAGAGAGCCCTGGAGAGCTGTCCCCAGGGTCCGTCGCGCTCCGGAAAGCGGACCCCACCCCAGCGCTGCTCTGGCCACGGCCCCAGAGAAGCTGATCTGAGCAGGCTTCAGGGACGGAACCTCCGGCGGCCTGGAAGGTCCCTCTGATCACAGACTCTACAGATCAGTGAAAGACATGCCCGGGCTGACCAAGAGGGGAGCGGGGTGTCTCCGTGGCTCGGGCCCCCTTGGGAGGAAGCAGCGGAGGCAGAGGCGGCACCGCCGTGGTGGCCCAGGACTCCCCCAGCAGCAGGCAGGATCTTCATTACTGAAAGTCTCTGCATAAAGCCCCTGAGGGAGCTGAGCCTGGGAGATGGCCCTGCCCTACCCACTCTATTTCTGAAGGTCTCTGCATAAAGCCCCTGAGGGAACTGAGCCTGGGAGGCAGCCCTTCCCCCACCCCAGCACCAGAACTAAAGCTCACATTGAATAGCAGCTGCACCTGCCGCGAAAAGCCCATTTGAATCTCAGACCCCAAGCACTAGCTGGGCAGATCTAGGCGGGGGTGGACAGGAATCTCAGAAGGCAAGTAACTGGCTGGGAAAATGCCTAGAAAAGAGAAGAAAAATAAGACTATGGAGAGTTTTTTCCAACAAATGCAAATGATCCTGACATTTGGATCTGATGATGAGGACATATTCTTGCCATCAGAGAAAGACATGGAGGTCAGGGCCTCTCTATCCCAGACATCCCAGGTGGATGTCTGGTGGGCTCAGGCCATGGTTGAGCTCAAAAAGGATTTTGAAAATCAAGTCAGACAGGTGGAGGAAAAACTGGGAAGAGAAATGAGAGAGATACAAGAAAAGCATGAAAAACGGGTCAATACCTTGGTAAAGGAGACCCAAAAAAAATGCTGAAGAAAATAACACCTTGAAAAATAGGCTCACTCAATTGGCAGAAGAGATTCAAAAAGCCAATGAGGAGAAGAATGCTTTCAAAAGCAGAATGAGCCAAATGGAAAAAGAGGTTCAAAAGCTCACTGAGGATAATAGTTTTCTCAAAATTAGAATGGAACAGATGGAGTCTAATGACTTTACGAGAAACCAAGAAATCACCAAACAAAACCAAAAGAATGAAAAAATGGAAGAGAATGTGAAATATCTCATGGGAAAAACAACTGACCTGGAAAATAGATCCAGGAGAGACAATTTAAAAATTATGGGACTTACCTGAAACTCATGATCAAAAAAAGAGCCTAGACATCATGTTCCATGAAATTATCAAGTAAAACTGCCCTGACATTCTACAACTAGAGGGCAAAATAAGTATTGAAAGAATCCATCGATCACCACCTGAAAGAGATCCAAAAAGAGAAACTCCTAGGAACATTGTGGCCAAATTCCAGAACTCCCAGCTCAAGGAGAAAATCTTACAAGCAGCTAGAAAGAAGCAATTCCAGTATTGTGGAAATACAATCAGGATAACTCAAGATCTAGCAGCTTCTACATTAAGGGATTGAAGGGTGTGGAATAGGATATTCCAGAAGTCAAAGGAACTAGGACTCAAACCAAGAATCACCTACCCAGCTAAACTGAGTATAAAACTTCAGGGGAAAATATGGTCTTTCAATGAACCAGAGGACTTTCAATCATTCTTGATGAAAAGACCAGAGCTGAAAAGAAAATTTGACTTTCAAACACAAGAATGAGAAGAAGCATGAAAAAGTAATCAGCAAAGAGAAGTCTTAAGGGACTTACCATAAGTGAATTGTTTACATTCCTACATGGAAAGACAATATTTGTAACTCTTAAAACTTTTCAGTATCGGGGTAGTTGGTGGGACCACACACACACATGGACATGCATGCATGCACACACACATACACGCATGCACACAAATACAGAGACAGAGAGCACAGAGTGAATTGAATAGGATGGGACCACATCTTAAAAGAAATTAAGGTAAATGGTGAGAGAGAAATGTAGTGGGAGGAAAGAGGGTGAAATGGAATGGGGTAATTATATGTCATTTAAGAGGCAAGTAGGAGACTTTTTAGTGGAGGGAAAAAGAGGAGAGCTGAGAGAAAAAAAAAACAAGAAGTTTACCCTCATCACATTTGACTAAAGGAAGGAATAAAATGCACACTCAGTTTGGTATGAAAATCTATCTTACAATATAGGAAAGTGGGGGAGAAGGAGATAAGCAAGGGGGGGATGATGGAAGGGAGGGCAAAGGGAGGAGGGAGCAATTTGAAGTCAACACTCAGGGAGGGACAGGATCAAAAGACAGAAGAGAAACAATGAGGGGCAGGATAGGATGGAGGGTAATTCAGTTAGTCTTACACAACACAACTATCAGGGAAGTCATTTGCAAAACTACACAGATATGGCCTATATTGAATTGCCTGCCTTCCCAAAGGGAATGGGTGGGGAGGGAGGGATGGGGAGAATTTGGAACTCAAAGTTTTAGGAACAACTGTTTAGTATTGTTGTTGCTACTAGGAAAGAAGACATACAGTTAATGAGGAATAGAAAGTCATCTGGCCCTACAGGAGAAAAGAGAAGATGGGGACAAGAGAAGGGAGGGATGAGAGAAGAGAGGGCAGATTGGAGATAGGGAAAATTAGATTGCTTGGTGTATTGGGGTGGGAGGAGGGGACAAAAGGGGAGAAAATTTGGAACCCAAAATTTTGTGAAAATGAATGTAAAAAGTTAAATAAATATTTTTTAAAAAATTCTTTATTATAATGGATGATATTCTGGAAGAGTGAGGGAAAGGATACAACAAGAAATTTAGGCACTGTGAAAACAATATCAATAGAACTTATCTGTAAAAGTTACTTCCTCTTCCTTTTGGATATGCACTTGGAAATCTCAAACATGCACAACCATTTTTGAGATATCTTTCTTGCTGCTGCCTTCACAAATCTCATCTAATACCCAATCAGTCACCAAATTCTATACTCTTTTTTGGAACATTTCTCCTCTTTGTCTCAGCTTTAGAAATCCCACTGCCACTATTCAAATTGTGGTCTAGACTACCTTGAACCTGATCATTTGAAACAACCTTCTAAAAGCCAGTCCTCTGCTTTAAAATTGTTAGTAGTTTCACATTGCCTTGTCAATAAAATACAAGTTCATGGTTCTAGTATTCAAGCCAATCTTGTTTTCAAGATCCTCCCTGTTCTTACCCTAAATGAAATTTCCACTGTTTCTGCCCAAACATATTCCCTACATTTAAGTCCATATGAGTCATCTATCATTCCTGCAAAATGCCTATATGCAGTGCTACCATTGTGCTTTTTCTCATGCCATTACTTCCACCCAGAGATCCCACCTTATCTCTGCTTATTAAAAGTAGGAATCCATTGCCAAGAACTGTAATAGCATTGTGTTCATGTCTCTTTTATACCCCTTGTCACAGTCTACTCTGTTTCATAGGGCTATTTCTGTACATGTTTCAACTGCCCTAATAGGCTGTATTATCCATAAAGTTTGTATCACCCCCAACTCCTAGCACCAGGTTTTGCACTTGATGGACACTCAATAAATAGGTTACCTGAAAGAATGGAACAGAATATGGATATATAATCAGTGAATGTTTATGTTTCTGCTCTTCTTATACAAAGTTTCAAATTCTTTATGAATACAGTGGCCCATTTCTAAGGGATGAGATTAGTTTGATAAACAAGCTTCTGGGGCACTGATTACTGGAAAGTATCAAAAATGGATACAAACCTTATCATAGATAGCACAAGGTGATCAGAAATCACAGATTTCCTATGATTTATTTTATACTTTCGTTCAATTGGTTCTCAGTATCCAGAATGCCCTTCCCTTATCTCTATCTGTTAAAACATTATCCTTCTTTCTATACCCAACTCAAAAGATTTTTCTTTCATGAAGTTGCACTTGATTCCTCTGTAAATGATATTTAGCTTGTCAGACTTCATTTCGTACTTTATATTGGTCTTGTGAATTAATCATGTGCTCTTTTTATGAGAGTTGCATTATCTCCATTATTGAATTGTTGATTCTTGAAGATGAGGGAGGTGCCTTTAATTTTCTTTTCTATAGCCCTCAATATTGAGCACAATGGTTTGTACTTAATAGTCATTAAGTGAATATTTCTAAAATGATGAACAGATGAGTGACAATCACAGAATGTCTAGTTTACATTGGAGCTTGAAGCTTAACTTTTGCTCCCCAGCAATTCTAAAACATAAAAAGAATCAAAGAAAATCAGAGGGTAGAGGAAGAAAGCTGAGTAAGTCAATCAGAAATTTGTTTAAAATGAGCATGGAGAAAAAGAGAGAACTTCCTATTTTTCTCTGTTAATTCATTTACCATAAGCAGTAGAAGAAAATGAATAAGAAGAAAAATAGTAGAAAAAGAAGGAGTAATTCAGAGGAGACAAAATCTAAGAAGTGAGACAACCACAAAAACTCATGAATGCACAAAGTATGGATACAAACTACATGCACTAGAACTCCTATCAAATGTAGATCAATTTTGTGTCAAATGTGTCATACATTATAAAATATTTGGGAATTTACCTGCAAAATAAACCCAGGAACTATATGAAGAAAATTACAAAATACTGTTCACACAAATAAAATCAGATCTAAATAATTGGAAAAAACATCAATTGCTCATGGGTTGTCCAAGCTAATCTAATAAAAATGACAATTTTACCTAAATTAATTTACTTAATTTGCCAATCAAACTATCAAAAAATATTTTAAATTTATTTATTTTTAGCTTTCAACATTCATTTCCATAAGGTTTTGAGTTCCAGATTTTCTCCCCATCTCTCCCCTCTCTCCCACCCCAACATGGTATGCATTCTGATTATCCCTTCCCCCAGTCTGCCCTCTCTTTTATCACTCACCCTTTTTATCTCCTTTCCCCTTACTTTCTTGTAGCACAAGATAGATTTCTATATCCCATTGCCTATATATCTTATTTCCCAGTTGCATGTGAAAACAATTTTTATTTTTGAAACTTTGAATTCCAAATTCTCTTTCTTCTTCCCTCCCCACCCACCCTCATTGAGAAGGCAAGCAATTGAATATAGGTTATACATGTATAATTATGCAAAACACTTCCATAATAGTCATATTGTGAAAGAATAACTATATATCCCTCTATCCTCTCCTGCCCCCCACTTCTTCTATTTTCCACTTTGACCCTGTCCCTCTTCAAAAGTATTTGCTTCTGACTACTCCCTTCCCTAATCTGCCTTCCTTTCTATCATCCCCCCTCCCTTATCTGCTTCCTCCTTACTTTTCTGTAAGATATGATACCCAATTGAGTATGCATGTTATTCCTTCCTTAAACCAAATATGATGAGAGTAAGGTTCACTCATTTCCTCTCACCTCCCCCCTCTTCCCCTCCATTGTGAAACCTTTTTCTTGCCTCTTTTATGTGAGAGAATTTACCCCATTCTATCTTTCCCTTTCTCCTTCTCCTAATACAGTCCTCTCTTACCCTTTAATTTTATTTTTAAATATCATCCCTTTATATTCAACTCACTCTTTGCCCATCTATCTTATCTATCTGTCTATCTATCCATCTATCTATCTATCTATCTATCTATCTATCTATCTATCTATCTATCTATCTCCTCCAACTACCCCAATACTAAGCAAGGTCTCATAAGTTAGAAATATCATCTTTCTATTTAGGAAAGTAAACAGTTCAATGTTAATAAGTTTCTTATGATTTCTCTTTCCTGTTTACCTTTTATGCTTCTCTTGATTCTTGTATCTGAAAGTTTAATTTTCTATTCATCTCTGCTCTTTTCAGCAAGAATGCTTGAAAATCCTCTTTATCATAGAAATTCCATTTTTTTATCTGAAGTATTAAACTCAGTTTTGATTGATAGATGATTCTTAGTTTCAATCCTAGTTCCTCTGACCTCCAGAACATTATATTCCAAGCCCTTTGATCCTTTACTATAGAAACTGTTAGAACTTGTGTTTTCCTGATTGTATTTCCACAACACTCAAACTGTTTTTTCTGGTTTCTTATGATATTTTCTCCTTGACCTGGAAACTCTTGAATTTGGCTACAACATTCCTAGGAGTTTTCCTATTGGGATATCTTTCAAGAGGCAATCAGTGAATTCTTTCAATTTCTATTTATCCCTCTGTTTCTGAATATCAGGGCAATTTTCCTTGATAATCTCCAGAAAGATGATGTATAAGCTCTTTTTTTATCATGACTTTCATGTAGTCCAATAATTTTTAAATTCTCTCTCTGGATCTATTTTCCAGGTTAATGGTTTTTCCAATGAGATATTTCACATTGTCTTCTATTTTTTTCACTCTTTTCATTCTGTTTTATAATTTCTTGATTTCTCATAAAATCATTCATTTCCATTTGCTCCATTCTAATTTGGAAGGAATTATTTTCTTCAGTGCATTTTGGACCTCCTTTTCCAATGGGCCAATCCTGCTTTTTAAGGCATTATTCTTCTCCTTAACTTTTTGGACCTCTTTTGCCATTTGGGTCAGTCTATTTTTTAAAGTGTTATTTCTTTAGTATTTTTTGTCTCCTTTAGTAAGTTGTTGACTTGTTTTTCATGATATTCTTCCATCACTCTCATTTCTTTTTCCAATTTTCCCTCTACTTCTCTTACTGGATTTTCAAAGTCCTTTTTGAGAACTTCCATGACTTGTGACCAATTCACATTTTTCTTGGAGGCTTTTGATGTAGGAGCTTTGACTTTATTTGACTTTATTTTCTTTATTTATTTTATATTTTATTTTCTTTTGACTTTAATTTATTTATTTTCTGGTTGCATGTATTGATCTTCTTTGTTACCAAAGTAATATTCTGTAGTCTGAGGTTTTTTTTAATGCTGTTTGTTCATAACCTCAACCAAATATTTGACTTTCTAACTTTATGTCCAAGTAGGACTCTGCTTCCAGTATAAGTGGGAAATATTGTCCTAGTCTTCAAGGGTTTATGTCAGTCACTCAATATCCCACAGTCTGGGGGCCCAGAGCTCTGAAAGCAGTTGCCCTAGCTGCCACTGCCAGTACCACTTCCTCCTCCACCCCAGGGCTGGGGTTGGAACCCAGCCAGACCAGGTCCTGTAGAATTCTTCCACCGACCTTCTACGCCATTTTAGGCATTTGTGGGTTGAGAAGTCCAGAAACTGCCACAGCTGCCAGCACTTCAGTCCTCTGAGGCTTGCTGTGACCCTGTCCATGCCAGCATGACCCAAGTCAGACTGTGCTCTGCTCTGCTCCTAGCCCGGTATGATAGATACCTCCCATCAATCCTCCAGGCTGTTTGGGGCTGGAAATTTGTTTCACTCTGTGATTTTGTGGATTCTAGAATTTACTTAGAGTCATTCTTACAAGTATTGGGAGGGGTTTGGGGGGAAGAGCACAAGAAAATCTCTGCTTCACTCTGCCATCTTGGCTATATCCCCAGAAAATTATCAGAGCTAGAAAAAATAATAACAAAATTCATCGGGAAGAACAAAAGGTCCAAAATATCAAGAGAATTAATGAAAAGAAATATTAGGGAAGTTGACCTAGCCATGTCAGATCATAAATTGTACTATAAAGCAGCAATCATCAACACTACTTGGTACTGGCTAAGAAACAGAATGGTGGATCAGTGGAATAGGTTAGGTACACAAGGCACGGTAGTCAATGACTATAGTAATCTACTGTTTGATAAAGCCAAAGATTCCATCTACCAGGATAAGAACTTGCTATTTGACAAAAACTTCTGGGAAAACTGGAAAATACTATGATAGAAATTGGGCATAGGCTAATATCTTACACCATATACCAAAATAAAGTCAAAATGTGTTCATAATTTAGATATAAAATCAGATATTATAAGCAATCTGGGAGAGCAAGGAATAGTGTACCTGTTGGATTTATGGAGAAAGCAAGAATTTGTGACTAAACAAGAGATAGAGAACATTATGAAATGCAAAATGGATAATTTTTATTACATTAAATAAAACAGGCTTTGCTCAAACAAAGCCAATGCAACCAAGATTAAAAGGGAAGCAAACATCTGGGAAACAATTTTTACAGCTAATGTTTCTGATAAAGGCAGCATTTCTAAAATATATAGAGAACTGAGTCAAATCTACAAGAATATAAGTCATTCCCCAGTTGATAGATGACGAAAAGATAGGAATAGGCAGTTTTCAGAGGAGGAAATTAAAGCTATCTATAATCATATGAAAAAATATGTTCTAAATCAGTATTCATTAGAGAAATGCAAATCAAAACAACTCTGAGGTACCACATCAAACCTATTAGGTTGGTTAACATGACAAAACAGAAAAATTATACATGTTGGAGAAGATGCGGCAAAATTGGCATACCATTGCATTGTTGATTGAGTCGTGAACTAATCCAACTATTTTGGAAAGCAATTTGAAACTATGCTCAAAGGGCTATATAAATGTGCATACCCTTTGACCCAGAAATACCACTTCTATGGATATATCCCAAAGAGATCATAAAAATGGGAAAAGGATTCACATATGCAAAAATATAGCAGCTCTTTTTGTGATGGCCAAGAACTGGAAATTGAGAGGATGTCCATCAGCTGGAGAATGGCTGAACAAGTTGTGGTATAAGAATGTAATGGAGTACTAATATGCTATAAGAAATGATGAGCAGGAGTACTTCAGAAAAACATGGACAGACTTACATGAACTGATGCTGAGTGAGAGGAGCAAAACTAGAAGAATGTTGTACATAGTTACAGCCTCACTGTGTGATGAATGACTAACTTTGATAGAGTTGGTTCTTCTCAGCAAGGCAAGGTTCTAAGAAAACTCTCAAAATACTCATGATGGAAAATATTATCCACATCCAGAGAAAGAATTATGGAGTCTGAATGCAGAAGCATACTATTTGCTCTCTCTCTTTTTGTTTTGTTTCTTCATCTCATAGTTCATTCCATTAGTTCTAATTCTTCTTTGTAACATGACTAATGTGAAAATATGCTTACTGTGAAAGTATAGATAGATTCTATATCAGATTGCATGTCATCTTAGGGAGGAGGGTAGCAAGGAGGGGGATAAAATTTCAACCTCAAAAGCTTGTGGAACTTAATCTTGCAAACTAAAAAATAAATAAATAACTTGTTTAAAAAATTTTAAAAGGTGTCATAACTAAGAGTTGGTGATATTGAAATCATAACAAGAATATGACTATGAATGATTTATTAACTCATTTAAAACAAATATATAAGATTAAAATGATAGTGACATTAAGAAGACATACTCCTATTAAGAAAATGAAAATATCAAGGTAAGGTAATATTTGTAAATTCATATGAGGAGCAGTGCGTTCATATGAACTCGAGGAAGGCTGCTAGCAATATGTCCCAAAAATGTGTCTGTGGCCCTAAGTTCTTCTACATTTTAATGAATGACTTGTAAGAAAGTATAGATGGCTTACTTATCACATTTTCTTATTATACAAAACTAGAGATGATAGTAAATAAGTTTTGTGATCAAGTTAATATTCAAAAACTTCTACAAGTTATGATGGGCTGAATCTAATATAATGAAATATACCAATATGCTTAAATATGATTTTGCTGCCAACACAAACCTCTTTTAATGTCCAGCCAGTCACTCTTGCTTCTGGGTCTGCCCTTGGAAATCATGATTAAATATGCACAGTAAATCTGATGAAACAATAAATATAAATTCAAAGTCTTAAACTCAAATTTGAAATATTAATTTCACAAGTAGAATATAAGTGGTAAGAATCACAAGAGAGTAATTTGGCTGGAATTGATCTGGTGGTTTTGGAAGATTAAATCCTTAGTTTGAGTCAACAATGTAATATGGCACCTAAGACACAGGATCTAAGCTTATACTATATAGTATTTATAGAGGTATATGGTTCAGGAATAAGGAAGCAATAGTATCTCCAACAACAATCTAGCCTGGTTAGATTACAACTGGAGTGCCATGTTCAGTTCTACACACCACATTTTAGGGAGAATATGAATAAGCTGAAGTATACTTAAAGGAGGGCAACTAGAATCTTATTGGACCATAAGTCTACACTATATAATACTTCATTGAAGGAATTGGGAGCATTTAGCCTGAAGAATGAAGGATCCCATGTGAATAATATAACTGCCCTTCAAGTATTTGAAAAACTGTCACCTAGAAGAGGGATTATACTTTATCTAGTTGGTTCTAGTGGGCAGAACTAGGAACAAGGGCTAGAAGTAGCCAAGATGGAAATGTTGGCTTGATAAAATTTCTAACACTGAAAATTGTCAAAAATGTAATGAGATTCCTCTGAATGAAGTTGTTCACTTTCAATATATCTTCAAGCAGAAGGCAAATGACTACTTGTAACATAGAGTGTTGAAAAGTTTCTTGGTAATGAGATGTATTAAAAGGCCAAGAGGCAGAGTTTCTGGGAATTAATAATCAATTTATTAATTAGGCTAGCTAATAATCAAATTGATGGTCAGTGGTTTCTCGGTAATGAAAGGTAAACCCATGGAGATCCCTGAACGCCTACATACTTTTGGAAAATTCAGTGTCACAACAGGTGAAAATCAACCCTGACTGGTGAACAATTAAAGACAGGGTAAACATATTAAGAAGGAGGTAGGTTAAACCTCTTCAGCTCTTCCTTCTTAGGACATGACTTGATCATACGACTTTCTCCAGCAATCAAGTGAAAGAAATCCATCTCTGTCCAGAATATTCTGGTTGATTTTTCTCCTTCAAAAGCTGGATTGCCCTGCACTCTAATGGGGAGATGGACTTCAAGGACATAGACTTACTTCCTAAGGACAAAAAATTCTAGCTTAAATTCTTCTAGTTGGGGGGTTAATCCTACTCAAGATTGCAGAGCATGTACCTAGAGGATTTGGGAAATCTCATCTAACAGCAACGTCATTCAGAGATTTACTGACTTATTTACAGGAAATTTCCTTAATGAGGAAATAAAGGTGAAAACTTTAATCCTAATTTAGTAATTAGTTACTAATACAATAGAAAATAATAATTTGTCTCAATAAGTCATGGATTAAACTAGATGATGCTTGAGATTCTTTCCAAAAGTATTATTCTCTAATTTTGTAATAACTAAAAATGAAAAAATCTACGTGAAAATTATCTGGACATCTTAAAAAAAACTTCAGGAACACAATAATAAAATGCATGACTGGATAGCCAAAAAATTAATTCAATCCTGTAAGAAGAATAATGTTCAGAATGAGGTAGAATATAGTCCCCAAAGTGTTTTGTTCCATTTTATGCATAATTTATTTTTCACAAACTTTGAAAGAAAGCAGCCATTTCAGCTCAGAAATAATAATAGAATAGGAAAAAGAATCTAAATATAATCTTACAAACTTTTTTAATTTCCAGGGAGTAGATTTTAGAAGATTAAGAGAAATGATAAATAGAATACCATAACCTAAAATTATACAGAAGTGATGCCAAGAGGAAGTAGAAGATCTCCGTAATTACATAGTAAAGGACTCAACCACAAACAAAAATTATTCCAACATAGAAAAAAAGGGGAGGCAGGAACATTTTAAAGAGACATGTTTTGGCTAAAGACTCAAACAACAGGGCCTTCACTGACCAATCCAAATTTTTAAAAGTTGTAAAGAGGATGGAATGAAAGGAAGTTAGCTAAGAAAAGTACAGCAGAGTGGTAAAGTTATGCATAATGGTAACAAAAAAACATAAGCTCACAAGGAGTTGGGACTAGTGATGAATACTAAGAATAACAAAATGGAATGATAATAAAAATTGACATTTGTATAATATTTTAAAACAGGCTGTTCATGTGACAGAGATAAAATAAAGACCTTTTCAATAAGAACAGAGATAAAACAAGAATGCCCCTTGTTACTACTACTTTTTAACAAAAATGCTAGCTAGCTATAGCAATAAGAGAAGCAAAAGATATCAAGAAAATGAGTACAACAAAGAGAAAAAAATGATCACTTTTTACACGTGATATGATTATGTACTTAGAAAACCCTTGAACTCTGAAATGAATTGAAATAATTAGTTACTTCATCAAAGTTCCTGGATATAAGGGAAATTCACATAAATCATAGCATTCTTGTATTTAACCAACAAAACATCAGAAAAGGCTAGAAAGAGAAATTCCATTTAAATTAACTACAAGAGCTATAAAGTACCTAGCAGTATATCTAGCAAATTTCACATAGGGACTATATGAATCTATACACTATAAATCTATCCCTTTCTAAACACGAGATGCTTGGATACTTACAATAATTCTAAAGTAAAGAAAATTATTTCTGGTAGATTGTGCCTAAAACATAGAG